>CM076584.1:1022011888-1022168467 GCA_034641835.2 Pinus albicaulis | reverse complement strand
GAAGGGCAAGTCGCTACAGTTGCAAATCGTCTGTGAAACAATTGCGACCTGCAGCATTCACGCGACACCCGCAGACCCTAAGGTCACCGGGTCCGAGGTACGCATGATCCGAATTAAAGAAGTTGCGACTCATGCGACCTATGCGACTCGTGACCTTAAGGTCGCCAAGTCGCGAAGGTCGCAAAGGTCGCAGGGATAAGTAATTAAGGAAATTTGCGACTATACCTGCGACCTTTATGCGACCCTAGGGTCTCATAGGTCAGCGAGGTCGCAGCCATCAACTTGCGACCTCATTTAGTGCCACGCACGTGCGACTCCTTTTATAAGGGCGGGTCTCTAGGTCGCATTTGTGACTGCGTGCGAAAATCGTGGAATTCTGCTCGAGAGGTTGACGGCGCGTTTTCTTCCGGGTAGGGTTTGCCATTTCCTCCCTCGTGTTTCCTTCACGAGCATTTCTTGCCAAATTTTGGGGCCTCCCATGGTCTTAATCTTCTTTCGACGGTGGAGATGTAGGGTTTTCGTTGAGTTTTTATTGTTGTTTTTATTCTCATAAACCCCAAGGTCACCTTTTGTCTTGCTCGAATCCTCATGGTCGTGCCCTATCTCCGATTTAGACCCTTTCTGCGCGTATGTTTCTCGTTAGGGAGAGATTATCCGCAAAACAACGCGCGTTCGAAACCCCCGGTAGACCTAGCGATGCGACCGCGACCCAGCTGACCCTGGCCGCAAGGTCGCAAAGTCACGCGATCTTCGGTTAGCGACTCGCGGCCACTGCGACCTAGTCGCAAGGTCGCTAGGTCGCATGTGAGATCCTCTAGCTGACCGCCGACCTCGCGACCCCAAGAGAAGCTGTTAGTATTCTCGCGAGTGGTAGACCGTATTTGGCCGTTATCATCATGTCTTTCTCATCATGGGATTCTTTCCTCGAGATGCAGCAGTGTGAATTTGGGACGACTGATACATCCGGTTCTCTCCGATTCTAGCAACATGGCACCCCCGTGTGTCCCAAAGAAGGGCAAGGTAGTGGAAGAAGAATCGGACACGAGACGTGCAAATATCTCCTCCGCCAATATACGAGAGACACCCTTTGCACCTTCGCAAAAGGGGGACAAATGACCGAGATGGTATGAAGTATACCACGAGTTCGCTATAACAAAGCCGAGTTTCCAAGATCTCGGGACCGGGAAGTGTACCTAAAGGTCAAAAAATCCAAGTTACATCTAGCGAGGCACATCGACATCTTCCCGAATGCCCGTAAATATTAGATCGGATCATCCGTAAAACGGATCCTAAGAAGTTTCCGATCCGAGATAGCAAGGGCAAAGCTTGCGCAACGTTGGAGGGCCTCGACGCCCATGTCTACTACTCACCGCCCCAACCGCAGGAAAACTTTACCCTAAAGATGGCTCGCCCATGAAAGTACCTGTGGTTGAAAGTACAAATCAAGAAGTGGTGGGTAGAGCTGCAGAAATTTGAGGTCGCAAAGACAGGAGGTACCCGTGGCTCGCTTCGAGGAAAGTGTACAATGTGTGGCCGCCATGCTTTGGGTGTTGTATGGACGTCCGGGACGCCACCACCTTCAACGGCAGCATGGGAAACTATAATGGAGTATGTACGCGTGTACTGTGTACTCGTTTCAACCGTCTGTGATATTAATGGGCTCCATGCAAACAAATTTGGCTTCGATGCTTTAGCCGTATGAAGGAATGCCGTCGCGAGTTCTATATGGCTTCGTATCTGCTAGATGCCGTCTATGCCGTACGTATTTTGAGGGATACACATAACTACGACTCGAACAGACCCAGCGCTCCATTTGCGGCACCAAGGTATTCCCGGGGAATCCGAGTACAAGTCGGATATTGAGCAAATCTCTCGAATATTTCATTCCCCGCCCTGACGGGAAGTTATTTGGTCAAGACACCCCGCATGTCTTGATGCGATGGAGACACTCCAGGTCGTGGTGGCACTGGTTTCCATTTGCCGAATATACATTCATCGAGTAGTTGGCACATTCAAAGCCCCACATGCTCGCCTCGTTTATCACCGATAAGGTGCTTATGCAGCGGAGGTATGTTTCCCAGATGACCTCAGCTTTCCAGTGTCCTTTCCAAAAGGGAAAGAAGAAACCTGGGCTACCCAGTTCGCTCACCATCGCGCGCTTATACGATCAAGGACTCAGGAGAAGTAAGGGGCTCAAGGTAGAGAGAGATACAAGGGTATCACTAGGCTCCGGAATACCGAACATATGATCCGTTCAAGGTAGTTCCCTGAGCACCGTAAGAAGGCCAATTTTAAATGGAGCTATCGACATGTCGAACACCCGGCAGATGATGAGAAAGAAAACTAGTACAACGTGTGACAGAAAGCAACTAGCCCCGGAATTGACTCTGACCAAGAAGAAGAGTCACCAAAATTTAGAAGATAGGAGCCAAAACTAGGAGGCTCTTCTGCTCCAAAGATAAGAAAAACACGGACCGGCATGCGCCCGACACCTCGGATCTGCTCAGCAAAACGGTAGGCCAAGGCCAAGAAGGAAGAGGAAAAGAAAATGAAGGAGGATGGAGAGAAACGTAGAAGAGATGCAAGGATAGAACTCAAAAGGAAACAAAAGCTGAGGAAAAGGAAAGACAGAGAAAAGGAAGACGAAGCGCAGCGAAACAAGCACTTAAGGAAGAACCTGACAGTCAAGAACAGACGTACAGAAAAACAAGCTCGCAGTAAGCGCAGAAGAGAGAAAAAAGAAAACCCGAGAGAGAAGCAGAGGCAGCGAGTTAGAACGCAGGGAAAGAAGGAGGAACATGACAAGGCAGAACCGAGCGCCCGCGAAAAGGAGAAAGGGAAAGGACAAACGCACGGAAAAGAGGATGAATTGATAGATGATATCTGACATATCTCCCCGGGAGATTCTCCGAGTGGTAAGAAAATTATCCTCCCCGATGACGATTTTTCCTGGGAACAAGAGGAAGAGGTCTTCGACCCGACTAGATTGACATTTGACCAATTCTCTTTGAAGATACGTCGACGAGAGAAGAAATCCTCGCGCAAAGCCATCCCACCATTTCTACTGTCAACCGCGATAAGGGACGCTAGTCCTGGATACGAAAGGACTAACGTAATGATAGCATCGGCAGGTACCGCTTTGACCGCGACTCACGAGGAAAATGTCACTAGAATGAGCGGGCAGAGATTATTTCTACAAAACGAGGCTAAAAGCAACGGGAACAGGAGAAAGCGACATCGGAGAGTGGAAGTGCGGCCGCCTCCCAAAGTAGCCTTCCAAAGCCAGCGAAGTCCCACCGGCGCCATGAAATAATGTGACGTATTTGGAAACGACCATGCAGCAAGTATACAGAGAAATGCTCACCCTAAAACGCAACAGTGGCCCCATTAGCGGAGGCACGAGCGGAAACCAAAGTGAAGCATGAGCAGCCTCAAGGAGGCCTCGGGACATTTTGAGACAAAATGATAAAATGGAAAGCACAGCCAGCAAGCCCCCGAAAATGTGCTAGGAAGGATTGGGGTCACACACAAGACGCCCAAAGTACAAATCCGATGAAGATGCAGCCCAAAGACAAGTCGGCAAAGACTTGGACAAAGTGGTGTCCGCATATAATCACCCGATCTGGTATAGACTCCATGAATGCTCTTCATCACATTCCGTCGTTGGGGGCAACTGATGAAACTAAAGACGGGAGCAAGTGGATCGTGAAATTACTTTTTCTCAAACCCTTGAGACAAGCCGCACTGAGGGTTTGAGGGCATCAACAAGAGAACCTAAATCGATTGCTTGTCACTCCAGTACAAATCTACACCAAGCTTGCCTCCCTCTCAATCCAGATCTCCCAGAAGAAAGAAACTCTGATACCAAATGCCCTGGAATGTACACACCGATTAAAAGAGGAAACCCCTCTAGTTTCCCCTATAGCAGCGGATTATCAGGCCTGGCGAGATTTCCTCAAAGGGAAGAAAATTGACGCTCCAGAACTCTTGAGCGCGCTACCGCCTCCATAGCTAAGATTTTCAGTCGCAGGTCGCAACCGCCCCAGGTCGCAGGTCGCGCCTACTCCTGAGTCGCAGGTCGCACCGGCACATAAGTCGCAGGTCGCATGTTCGGCCAAGGTCGCAGGGAAGCTGAACCGTCGAGAAGCCGAACCATTGGAAAGCCTAAAGGGCGGTTTTGAATCTATAAATACCACTGCAGGGCACATAGTTAAGGGGCTTCTCTTTTGGTGGACTGAAGAGCAATATTGCATTGTAATTGAAGGGTCATACTCTGACTCATGTGAAATTCAGATACTTGTTAAAATCCCTTTGTTGGATGATGTATTTAGCTGTGACAAAACTGTGTGTATTCTGCGTATAGTTTCAGAATATCGTATGATTAATGAAGCTTTGTTCTTACTAGTATCATTTGTACTTCATAGCTATCTATGATTGTGCTTGATGATGCTTAATTTTATCGCTTGTTCTTATAATGAATGTTAATGAATTATTTTATTAGCATTTCATTGCATCTTTCGGAAAGTTAAGGGATATCCTTGCCACGAAGAACTGTTTCTTTAGTGGTCAGATTATCTTGCATGCATTACCCCATAGATGTGTTGCTAACGACACTTCCTGGGCGTATGCATTTTGTTCATTACCTTTCTACCCACAGTGTTATATATCAGTTTGATACATCAGTCATGTATTCTGTATCATGTGAATGAGTGTATGTCTGCAGATTTAATCAGGTTCTTCGAGACCGAAGAGAAATTCATTTAAGCGGTAGCCGAACCCACACCCCAGACGGGATCCCTATTCCAAACGGTTCAAAGTCTAATTGGGAATTTCTACCGGGGAGATCCCCTACTGTTGGCCGGACATATTTTCCCGTCAACAGATTTGGCGCTAGAAGGAGGGCCATGGCATCCTCCCAGCATACAACTGACATTCCGTTACAAACTCCCCACCGGGAGGTCATAAATAACGAACCTCATCTTCCCCCCTTGGAAGATATTCCAAGGGAGGAGGCTCGATATTTTGAAATCACAAACGAACAGTTGAGATCCTTACGCCTAGTCGCCCGCAATCTCGTCAGGGATTTACGGTATGCTCCAATCATGGAATTCCTAGCCCACACTAGGACCCCAGCCGAGAACGTCACTCGTAATGGCGTGCTAGTCAGCACCATACCTGAACTTGTGAACTCCATGATTGAAGACCTCGGGCGGGCTGTCCAGGAAAATGACCCCATTCTCCAAGATAGTGAGGGTTTCCCTGATACAGAACCTTTCCCCGAACCTCAGCCTGACTTACATCAGTGGAACAACAACCAAGTGTATTCCCCACCAGAAGAAGGAGAAGGGGGTCGAAGAAATGAAAGAGAAGGTAACACAGCCCGAAGAAATGCGGGGGAAGGAAATAGGCCTCGAAGAAATGAGGGTGGGGTCAACAGGGGTCACGGACGTGGAGGTAGAGGAGATATAGTCCGCGGCCGGAGACACCAACCCAACCATCATCACCACCAAAACCAAAATAGGCCCCCTCCCCACAACTGGGAGTATTTTAGAAACATGAATAACCATGAAAGACACCGAGATGAACACTCTCGCCATCATGAAGGAGCATCAGTGTCAGGGACGGGAAGTGAGTCCGAGGCAGAAACTCGATATCATCAGCACCCCAGGAGGGTGCAACCTCTAGCCTGGATGGCTCAATCCCCTTTGGCTCTTTTAGGTCCTCTCCATGATATGCCTAGACACCCCGAGAAGCATCTTCCTAAGTTCGATCCTGAGAAAGGCACATCAGTGGAAGATCATATTAGTAGTTTCTATCTGTCTCTACAAATCATGAGAGTTCAGTCTGATGATGTCGCATGTAGACTGTTCCCACACACTCTTGTAAACCATGCGGCCACCTGGTATCGTTCCCTACCCAGTGCTTCTATTACATCTTGGGACCAGTTCCGTCGCGTGTTCCTGCAAAAGTTTGCAGAAGATAAAACACCCTCTATGCTCCTCACAGAGTTAAGCACTATCAAGTGTCATAGAAAAGAGAAAGTTAAAGATTTTAACCAACGCTTCGCCACAATATTGCAAAAATTTCCCCCAAACTTAGCATTGGACGATTCTATCACCATCGACTACTATACTAAAGCTCTCCCTAGGGATATTGCCTTTTTCGTCAAACGTGAAGCCCGCGCTACCCTTACAGCAAATTACGCTGCTGCTCTCGCGGTAGAAAAAGACATGTTGTCGATAGGAGTCATGGACCACGAAGGAAAGGATGATCACAAACCAATTGCTAAAAAGGGTCACTCTTCCACCCCTAATAGAGAGAAAGAAACTTTTGATTTCGAGAGTATGGCCAAGACCCTCAAACTACTAACGAATGAGGTCTCTGACTTGAAGAGAAAAGGCATTGAGACATCAACTTCTACTAAACCTCCAAAACCCTTTTTCAAGAAAAGTAATCCTAACACCAGCAGACCTCCGTCAAACTCCAGTGCCGCTCTCAACGTGGAAGAGATAGGGAAGGATAATTTTTGCTCTTTTCACCAAGCTGCCCACTCTGAAAAAGCGTGCCCGCAATGGATTGGCAGCATGACCGCGGTGGTTAACCAACTTTTGGATGACCAAACTCCGGGAAACCAGACAGAGGATGATGTTTCTGATCGAGATGAAGGCTCGCTCCTAGATGGGGAACCAGGAGCCTCTATTCTAACTTTTGATATAATACGCGGGGGGGAGAGTCTTGTTCCCATTGATATCAACATGGCAGGCAGTCCCAAGGCTCAGCCCACTCGAAATTATAGTCTTAGAAGAAAAGGATCTATCCCCGAACAATCATATGAAGACAAGAAAAGGGCCTTCCTGAGGAAAATTCTTCCCCCTGGAAACGAAGGACAAGCTACGCCGGAGAAGCCCACAAATAGTAACAGCAAAGCAAGTCACAAGAGCAAGCTCCCGGTGGAACCCTCGAAAACCACTACCGAACCTAGTCCCTAAACTGATACTAGCTATAACATAGTGGAAGACATGAAAAAGACCAGAGCTAATATCTCACTCTACGAGTTGGCCCGCATCATGAATCAAAAGGAACTTATTCTAAAAGCTTTCGCCAACAACCAAAATACGAAAATTGTCAGCAATACTTCCGCACAAACCAGTCCAGATATCCAGTCTATAGTGAACGCTGTCAACACGAATTCGAGAGGATCCACCCCTCCCTTCCTCTTGTCTTTTGAGATGTTTAACTTCAACGTGCACAATTGTCTTGTCGACTCCGGTGCATCCACGAATGTCATGCCTCTATCTGTGTGCAAGAAACTCAACATCCGCCCAGAGAAAACTGACGCAAAAATCATTCAACTTGACAGATCACAAGTACCAGCTGTTGGAGAATTAAACAATGTCATCATCTGCCTCTCATCCGACTCTAGAGTCCATCAATGCATTGATATTGTGGTTGTTGACATCCCTGAAGCCTATGGTGTACTGCTTAGCAGGGATTGGTCTAGCAAGTTGCAAGGATACTTTGCCACGGATTGGTCCCACTTATGGCTACCTTACAAGGGGAGAAACAACCAAATCAGAGTCGAAAGTGAACCATACATGAAACACACTGTAACTGATTTGGATGCCACAAATGAACCCATCAGCTTTGCCCAGGAAGAACTTGGTATGTGTTTTCTAGATTCCATTTTTGGATGTTACCGACTTCCTCAGTCTTCAGTAGGCCCCGAAGTCCAATCTGAAATGGGACTCGTTACAGAGGAACAAGCCCAAACTGTCTCACACCAAGTCGAAATTCCTCCGCAATCCACTACCCCCAAGGGTCTGGAAAGTGACATATGGACCTTGTATTACGACGGTTCCAAAAATCTCGATGGTTCTGGCGCTGGCTGCGTTTTGCTTGATCCTCATAAGAATAAATTCTTAATCTCCTGTCGGCTGGAGTTCCAATGCACCAACAACATTGCCGAGTATGAAGCCTTGATCCTTGGGCTTAAAAAGGCGCTGGATTTGAAGGTAAAATGCTTACGGGTCATTGGAGACTCCGAGATTATCACTCGGCAGGTACGCAATACTATTCACTGTTTGTCTCCACATTTAAAGGCGTATCAGCAAGAGGTATGGCGATTAATCTCTGCTTTTGACGCTTTTGGAATTAAATCTGTCCTTAGGATGCATAACGCAGCGGCAGATACTCTGGCTAATGCCGCTGCCAGATTTACCCCTTTGAGGGATGGTTTTTCTATTGAAGTTATATATAAACCCTCCGTCCCAGATAATGTCACTAACTTGCGCGTCTTCGATGATGATCAACAGGTGCTGGATTTCATGTGTAACTCAGAGATATTCAAAGACGCTGCTATAGATGAAGATGAGCACGACCAGGCTATGCAAAAGGAATACGAACAAGTCAAAGGAAACCCCATGCCTAAAGGGGTGGTATCACTTGAGAAGCTTTTTGATCTGCAAAATCGTTTCCGAGGGCCCCCAAACGCCAAAGTACAGAGCTCTATCTTGGCCCATCGACAAGTGAACTTGGGATCAGAAGATAATCCTAAATTCGTCAACCTGGGTAAAGACTGCACCCCCCAAGAGGCTCAAGATTTCACTCAGCTATTTCGCAAGTATCGTGACGTATTCGCTTGGAAATATGAGGACTTACGCACATACGATACTCGAATCATACAACATGTAATACCCATTAAAGAAAATGTAAAACCATTCCAACAGAAGCTCAGGAAAGTACATCCTACGATGGAGCCGTTGATTCTAAAAGAACTCAAAAAACTTTTGGATGCACGCATTATCTTCAAAGTTCGCCATTCCACATGGGTATCCAATTTAGTTCCGGTGCGGAAGAAGTCAGGTGAAATCCTCTTATGTGTGGACTTCCGGAACTTAAACCGGGCCTCGAATAAAGATAATTACCCGGTACCCCCTATGGAGCAAATATTACAAGCAGTGTCCGGGTCAGAAATGTTCTCTTTGTTGGACGGTTTCTCTGGCTACAATCAAGTACTGGTGGCTGAACCAGATAGGTTAAAGACTACCTTTCGGACTAAGTGGGGAACCTTCGCATTCAGGCGTATGCCCTTTGGATTAATCAACGCAGGAGCAACCTTCCAAAGAGCTATGGATATAGCGTTTAGAGGTCTGATAGGCCAGAGTGTGGTGGTCTATTTGGATGATGTTACTGTGTTTTCTAAACATCGGGGGGATCATTTGCGTCACCTCAGACAGATCTTCGAAAGGTGCAGAAAATACGGTATCTCGCTTAACCCAAAGAAGAGTATTTTCGCCGTAGCAGAAGGAAATCTGCTAGGTCATATCATAACTAAGCAAGGCATTGTCGTTGATCCAGAACGTGCGAAAGCCATTGCTCAGATCCCTCCCCCCAGTAGTAAGAAATCAATGCAATCCTTTTTGGGCAAGATCAATTTTGTACGTAAGTTTATATCAGATTTCGCCCAGATAGTGAAGCCACTGCAGGGAATGATAAAGAAAAATGCTACCTTCAAATGGAATCAACCCGAAAAGGAAGCGTTTGACCAGATCAAGAAAGCGATAGCCGAAGCACCTTCCCTCCAGAGCCCAGATTTCGGCAGAGATTTTAGCTTGTATACTTTCGCTTCGGATTCGTCCCTGGCAGCCGTACTTACACAAAAGGACAGAAATAATGACGAGCGTCCTATTTCATTCATGAGCACCGGTTTGCAGGGAGCTGAATTAAATTATCCTGAAATCGAGAAACAGGCCTATGCGGTATATAAAGCGGTCAAACATTTCAGACCGTACATCTTAAAAAACCATGTCACAGTGTACGTTCCTCACCCAGCTGTTCGCTCACTGTTCATGCAGCAGGAGCTGGGCGAGAGACGAGGGAACTGGGTTGCGTGTATGCAGGAGTACGACTTAGAGTTTAAGCCAGCACGCACAGTTAAAGGGCAAGGTCTATGCCAAATGGCTGCGGAGGCCGCAAGTTCCCAACAGAGTGAAGAAGATAATTGGGAGCAAGAAATCGAAATGTACCAAACTGACGTCATTCCTCAAATAAAGAACCCTTCTTGGTAGTCGGATATTTCGGGATATTTAGCACATGGCGTGTTAGACCCAGTTCTAAATGCCCGGCAGAAACGCGCAATCAGACTCAAAGCTGCGTCTTACCAGATAATCCAAGGGAAGCTTTTCAAGAAACATTCCGACGGGGTCATGTTGCGCTGCCTGGAACATGATGAAGCTCAGAAAATCTTAACCGAGCTGCACGATGGACCAGCAGGAGGCCATTTTGCCGGGGACACCACTGCTCATAAAATAATGCGAGCAGGTTTTTATTGGCCAACTCTTTTCAGAGATGCCCACGCATATGTTCGGAAATGCATTCAATGCCAGAAATTCGCAAACCGAGAAGCGCGTCCCGCCGCTCCTTTGTTGTTAGTAGCAGTAGAAGAACCTTTTCAACAATGGGGTCTGGACGTCATTGGTGAGATCTTACCCCACTCTTCTAAGCAACATCGGTACATTCTAACGGCTACTGATTATTTCACCAGGTGGGTTGAAGCAGTACCGTTACGCCAAGTCAACGATCAGGAGGTAATGCAATTTGTCACTCATTCCATCATTACCAGGTTTGGCGTTCCAACTTCCTTGGTTTTTGATAATGCAGCGTATTTTTCATCTTTTAAATTATATGATTTTGCTTTGGAAAATGGCATTGTTCTTAAACACTCTGCAAAGTACTATCCCCAAGGAAATGGTCTAGTGGAATCAACAAATAAAAACCTGATCCGCATCATTAAAAAGACCCTTCTGTCCCACCAACGCAACTGGCACAATGCCCTCCAAAATGCCCTCTGGGCTGATCGCGTCACCCCTAAGTCCTCAATAGGCACCTCACCATATTTTCTCGTGTACGGGAAAGAAGTTGTTCTCCCGCCCAATTTATCTCTTCCCGCTCTGCAGTTATCACAAGAGTGTCATGGTACCCCTTGCCCCGCCTTGCAAACCCGCATTGACACCCTGCTGAAATTAGAAGAGGAAAGGCAGAAAACCCGGGAGAAATTCGCCATCCACCAGAGTCGAATCAAGAAATGGTTTGATAAAAAGTCTGCAGGAGATAAAAAATTTGAAGTAGGAGATCTCGTCCTAAAATGGGATAAATCCCACGAAGAAAAGGGAAAACATGCCAAATTTCAAGCACTATGGATAGGCCCCTTTCAGGTTAAAGAAAAGGTGGGTCCCCATACTTTCCGATTGCAAAATCTGGAAGGAAAAGTCGAGGTCCTCCCGATAAACGGGCATGACCTCAAACACTATTTTACTTGAGTAGCCCTCAAAGGGCTGTCTCCACCCCTGTATTATAAAATCGCATTTTTGTTCTTCTTGTTAAAAAAAAAAAAAAAACTCTTTCTCTGAATCTATAAGGAAGACCTTGTCTAAAGCTACCCGCAACTGGCTCACTCCTTGATAGGTTCTATGCTGATGAAAGGCCCTTCCCGCAAAACACGGGGCAGTCAAAACTCGCTTGTGATGGGCACCATGGGATAGTGCACGACCTTACTGGAGTCTTCAAGCATAATGAGCCACCTAGTGGCTCTGAGAGGTGCAGGCAGAAAAGGTCTTACATAGCAGCAACCGGATCGTGAGGGAACAGGGCTAACTCAGGAGAATTTCAGGTCATCCGGGAAAAACCCAAGTCCTCATATAAGACCAGGAGCAACCTCTCTGCAAGAAAAATAAGTCGGGATCCCTCATCCGCCCAGGCAAAATATGCCCATCTAAATAAGTGCCACAGGCACATTCTCAAATAAGTGCAATCGCACACAAATAAAGGGTAAAGGATTGAGAAAGGATTCCTGCGCAGAGAGGTAATGTAACGACTCCGCCGGGGTACTGACCAGGCTTGCTGGCAGCGGAGCAACGTTCATGACTCCTTAGGCAGTGACTCCGCCGGGGCCGAGAGGTTCGCTGGCAGCGGAGCAACACCATGAGGACGAAATAATTGTACCGGACCCTGAGGTTGTCCGAAGTTTCCCCGACCCTCCCGATCTTGGAGCGCGAAGGATTAAAATTCGGCTGATCTGCACCCAATAAGTCAAAAGGTCAGGAAACTATGCGAGGTGGCAAAGGGAGGAAGGTGTAAACTCTGAGGTAAAAGAACAAGCTAGTATTTGGCCCCTCCCCCCTCCCTCATGGACCATTCATCGGCAGAGACTCTGAATTCATCCAGTGAATCGCCATTTGTTGTAGCCTCTACAACACCCTCCAAAAATACAAAAAATAAGAACACACACTTCAAAATTTTTGGAGCCCCTTTAAAAAACTAAAAGAGAAAAGGCTAAGTGAAGTTTTGAAGGGCAAGTCGCTAAGTCGCAAATCCATCCTGTGAAACAATTGCGACCCCTGCGACCTGTGCGACCCCGCGACCCTAAAGTCGCCAGGTCGCAAGGTCGCATGGTCCGGAATTAAAGAAGTTGCGACTCATGCGACCTATGCGACCCCGCGACCTTAAGGTCGCCAGGTCGCAAAGGTCGCAAGGTCGCAAGGATAAGTAATTAAGGAAATTTGCGACTCAGCGACCTTTGCGACCTAGCGACCCTAGGGTCGCAAGGTCGCGAGGTCGCAAACCATCAACTTGCGACCTCATTTAGTGCTCGCACGTGCGACTCCTTTTTATAAGGGCAGGTCGCTAGGTCGCATTTGTGACTCGCGGCGAAAATCATGGAATTGCTCTGACAGGTCGACTGGCGCGTTTTCTTCCGGGTAAGTTGCCATTTCCTCCCTGTGTTTCCTTCACGAGCATTTCTTGCCAAATTTTGGGCCTCCCCATGGTCTTAATTGCTTGCTGGTGAGGATGTAGGGTTTCCTGTTGAGTTTTATTGTTGTTTTGATTCTCATAAACCCCAAGGTCACCTTTGTCTTGCCCAGATCCTCATGGTTGTGCCCTATCTCCTGTTTAGACCCTTTCTAGCCGCATATGTTTCCCGTTAGGGGGAGATTATCCGCAAAACCGTGCGCGTTCGAAAACCCCCGGGTAGACCCTAGCGCGACCTGCGACCCAGCAACCCGGTCGCAAGGTCGAAAAGTCGCGCGATCTTCGGTTAGCGACTCTGCGACCCTGCGACCTAGTCGCAAGGTCACGAGGTCGCATGTGAGTTCTTTGGTTAATGAGCGACCCTGAGACCCCAAGAGAATTGTTAAGTAATTTCTGCATGGTAGACTGTATTTAGCCCGTTATCATCATGTCTTTCTCATCATGGGATTCTTTCCTGAATGCAACAGGTGAATTTGGAGCAGACTCGATACTGGTTCTCTCTGATTCTAGCAACATGGCACCCCCAGTGTCCCGAAAGAAGGGCAAGAAGGTAGTGGAAGAAGAATCAGACACAGACGTGCAAATATCTCCTCCGCCAATATACAGAGACACCCTTTGCACCTTCGCAAAAGGGGATAGCCTGAGATGGTATGAAGTATACCACGAGTTCGCTATAACAGAAGCTGAGTTTCCAGAAGATCTCCCGGACCAGGAAGTGTACCTAAAGGTCAAAAAATCCAAGTTACATCTAGCAGGGGCACATCCAGCCATCTTCCCGTGCCCAGAAATATTAGACTGGATCATTCAGAAAACGGATCCTAAGAAGTTTCTGATCCGAGATAGCAAGGGGAAAGCTTACGCAACGTTGGAGGGCTCAGACGCCCATGTCTACTACTCACTGCCCCAACCAGAGGAAAACTTTACCCCAAGATGGGCTTCTACCCATGAAGTACCTGTGGTTGATACAATCAGGAAGTGGTGGGCAGAGCCAGACAAATTTAAGGTCAGGAAAGACCAGGAGTACCTGGTGGCCGCTCTGAGGAAAGTGTACAAATTAGTGGCCGCCATGCTTTGCAGGTTGTATGGACGTCTGGACGCCACCACCTTCAACGGCGCATGGGAAACTATAATGGAGTATGTAACGGTGCATGGTACTCGTTTCAACTGGGCCGGTATATTAATGGGCTCAATGCAAACAAATTTGGCTTCGGCTTTAGCCCCAGATGAAGGAACGCCGTCAGAGTTCTATATGGCTTCGTATCTACTAGATGATGTCTGTGCTCGGCTGCATTTTGAGGGATGGCCACATAACTACGACTCCGAACAGACCCAAGCAGTCCATTTGCAGACCAAGGTATTCTGGGAGTCCAGGTACAAGTCAGATATTGAGCAAATCTCTCAGATATTCATTCCCGCCCTTTACGGGAAGCTATTTGGTCAAGACACCCTCTGCATGTCTTGGCGTGCGATGGAGACACTAGGTCAGGTGGCACACTGGTTTCCGTTTGCTGAATATACATTCATCCGAGTATTTGGCACATTCAAAGCCCCACATGCTCTGCCTAGGTTTATCACCGATAAGGTGCTTATGCAGGAGGTATGTTTCCATATGACCTTAGGTTTCTCCAATGTCCTTTCCAAAGGAAAGAAGAAACCTTGGCCCGCTTTGCCCCTCACCATCGGTGCTTATACAGTCAAGGACTCCAGAGAAGTAAGGGCCCAAGGGGAAGAGATACAAGGTTATCACTTTAGAAGCCTGGAATACCGAACATATGATCCGTTCAAGGTAGTTCCGGAGCACTGTAAGAAGGCCAATTTTAAATGGAGCTATCAGCATGTCGAACGCCCGGCAGATGATGAGAAAAGAAACTAGTACAACGCAGATAGGCAACTAGCTCCGGGAATTGACTCTGACCAAGAAGAAGAAGATCACCAAAATTTAGAAGACATGAGCCAAAAACTAGGAGGCTCTTCTTCCTCCAAAGATAAGAAAACACGGACCGGTACAGGGCCTGACACCTCGGATCAGCTAAAAGAAGCAGAGGCCAAGGCCAAGAAGGAAGAGGAAAAGAAAATGAAGGAGGATGAAGAGAAACGTAGAAGAGATGCAAGGATAGAACGGAAAAGGAAACAGGCCGAGGAAAAGGAAAGACAGGAAAAGGAAGCACAGGCGGCGGCAGAACAAGCACTTAAGGAAGAACTTGACAAAGCCGAACAGCAGAAGAAAACAAGCCAAGCTGCCGCAGCAGAGAGAAAAAGAAAAGATGAGAGAGAAGCAGAGGCAGAGTCAGAACGCAGGAAGAAGGAGGAACATGACAAGGCAGAAGCCGAGCGCCTGCAAAAGGAGAAAGGGAAAGGACAAACACAGGAAAAAGAGGATGAACTGATAGATGATATCGACATATCTCCCCTGGAGATTCCTTCGAGTGGCAAGAAAAGTATCCTCCCTGATGATGATTTTCCCGGGGAACAAGAGGAAGAGGTCTTCGACCTGACTAGATTGACATTTGACCAATTCTCTTTCAAGATACGGAAAGAGAGAAGAAAATCCTTGGCGCAAAGCCATCCCGCCATTTCTACGGTCGCCACTGAAAAGGACATAGTCCTGGATACAAGGACTAACCCTGTAATGATAGCATCAGCAGGTACCGCTTTTGCCGCAGCTACGGAGGAAAATGTCACTAGAATGAGCAGGGAGATTATTTCCCTACAAAACAGGCTAAAAGCAACGGAACAGGAGAAAGCAGTACTGGAGAGTGAAGTGCGACAGCTCCAAAGTAAGCCTTTCCAAGCCAATGAAGTCCCACTGGCAGTCATGAAAGAATGTGACGTATTGGAAACGACCATGCAGCAAGTATACAGAGAAATGCTCACCCTAAAACAAACAGTGGCCCCATTAGCAGAGGCACGAGCGGAAACCAAAGTGAAGCATGAGCAGCTCAAGGAGGCCTCGGCAGCTTTAGACAAAATGATAAACTGGACAGCGTAGTACCAGCAAGCTCCCGAAAATGTGCCTAGGAAGGATTGGGGTCACACACAAGACGCCAAAGTACAAATCCGGATGAAGATGTAGTCCAAAGACAAGCTGGCCAAAGACTTGGACAAAGTGGTGTCTACATATAATCACCTGATCAGTGGTATAGACTCCATGAACGCTCTTCATCACATTCCGTCGTTGGGGGCACTGGACGAAACTAAAGACCAGAGTTTGAGGCATCATAAGAGAACCTAAATCAGTTGCTTGTCACTCCAGTACAAATCTACACCAAGCTTGCCTCCCTCTCAATCCATATCTCCCAGAAGAAAGAAACTCTGATACCAAATGCCCTGGAATGTACGCACCGATTAAAAGAGGAAACCCCTCTAGTTTCCCCTATAGCAGCGGATTATCAGGCCTGGTGAGATTTCCTCAAAGGGAAGAAAATTGACGCTCCAGAACTCTTGAGCGCGCTACCACCTCCATAGCTAAGCTTTTCAGTCGCAGGTCGCAACCGCCCCAGGTCGCAGGTCGCGCCTACTCCTGAGTCGCAGGTCGCACCGACACATAAGTCGCAGGTCGCATGTTCGGCCAAGGTCGCAGGGAAGCTGAACCGTTGGGAAGCCGAACCGTCGAAAAGCCTAAAGGGCGGTTTTGAATCTATAAATACCCCTGCAGGGCACATAGTTAAGGGCTTCTCTTTTGGTGGACTGAAGAACAATGTTGCTTTGTAATTAAAGGGTCATACTCTGACTCATGTGAAATTCAGATACTTGTTACAATCCCTTTGTTGGATGATGTATTTAGCTGTGACAAAACTGTGTGTATTCTGCGTATAGTTTCAGAATGTCGTATGATTAATGAAGCTGTGTTATTAATAGTATCATTCGTACTTCATAGCTATCTGTGATTGTGCTTGATGATGCTTAAGTTTATCGTTTGTTCTTATAATGAATGTTATTGAATCATTTTATTAGCATTTCATTGCATCTTTCGGAAAGTTAAGGGATATCCGTGCCACGAAGAACTGTTTCTTTAGTGGTCAGATTATCTTGCATGCATTACCCCATAGATGTGTTGCTAACGACACTTCCTGGGCGTGTGCATTTTGTTCATTACCTTGCTACGCACAGTGTTATATATCAGTGTGATACATCAGTCATGTATTCTGTATCATGTGAATGAGTGTATGTCTGCAGATTTAACTAGGTTCTTCGAGACCTAAGAGAAAGTCATTTAAGCGGTAGCCGGACCCACACCCCGGACGGGATCCCTATTCTAAACGGTTCAAAGTCTAATTGGGACTTTCTACTGGGGAGATCCCCTAATGTTGGCCGGACATATTTTCCCGTCAACACTCTCAAAGGATGTCTACGTTGAATGGTTTTTCAGGATACAATCAGATATTGGTACACCCAGAAGACCAGGAGAAAACTGCTTTTACCACACCATGGGGGACATTCATGTATGCCAAGATTCCCTTTGGTTTGATGAATGCAGGAACGGATTTTCAAAGGGAAATGGACATTTCCTTTGCTGAGGAGAAAGATAAGATAGTGGTGGTCTATCTGGATGACATAATTGTATTTTCAAGAAGGGAGGAAGACCATTTGAAACATCTGGAGAAGGTTATGTTGAAGTGTAGAAAATTTGGTATTTCTGTTAATCCCACTAAAATTATTTTTGCTCTAACCTCTGGAAAGTTGCTTGGAAATATTATATCAAAATATGGGATAAATATTGACCCAAACAGAGTCAATGCCATTCAGAAGATAGACTTGCCAAGAAATAGGAAGGAAATCCAGTCCTTTCTTGGAAGAGTAAACTTTGTTAGAAGGTTCATCCCGAACTTTGCTGAGATTGTCAAAGACATTACCAAGATGTTGAAGAAAGGAGCTGATATTAAATGGACAGTTGAAGCCAAGCAGTCATTTGAAGAAATAAAGAAAGCACTCACTCAGGCCCTAGTATTAATTAGTCCAATTTTTTCAAAAGAATTTTTGGTTTTTACATTTGCATCCGAAAATACCATAGTTGGAGTTTTAATACAGAAAGGAAAGCAAGGTATAGAGCAACCCATTTCATTCTTTAGTAGGAACCTTGCTAACTTAGAGCTGAAATACAATATTTTAGAAAAACAGGCATATGCTTTGATCAAATCCATTAAGGATTTCAGAACTATTCTTCATTCTCATGTCATAGCATTTGTGCCTAACACTGTGGTTAAGGACATCTTGACACAAGTTGATCCTAATGGCAAGAGAGGGAAGTGGATAGCTAATTTTCTGGAGTATGACATAGAAATTAGACCTACAAAATTGGTGAAAGGACAGGGGTTGGCAAAGCTAATGACACAATCTAATTTTGACTGTCTTGACATGGATTTTATTGCAGAAATTTCAGAGTTATCAGAGGAAGATAAAGAGATGATTCATATTGAAGAGAAGGTTATTTGTTGGAATGGTACAAGGACATTATCTTTGTCTTGCATCATTAGAGAGCTCCTGTAGAGTTGACTAAATCAAAAGCAAGGTTTGTGAAGCTGAAATCTCTAAGATACTGCATTATAGATAAGAATCTATATTGGAAAGATATTGGTGGCATTATTTTGAACTGTTTGCTGGAAGAGGAAGTTGAAAAGGTGATTGAATAATTTCATAAGGGATATTTTGGAGGACATCACTACTGGAAGGCCACAAAAAATAAAATTCTCAGATCAGGGTACTACTAGCCCACCATGTTCAAGGATGTTTACAATAAGATAGCTGCCTGCCATGAATGTCATATTTTTGATGGTAAGAAAAAGTTGGTTCCTTTACCCTTTATGCCAATTTATGTTGAGGCGCCTTTCCAACAATGGGGGTTGGATTTTATTGGTGAAATACACCTATCATCTTCAGGGTAACATTGTTGGATCTTGACAGCAACATATTATTTAACTAAGTGGATTGACGCAATCCCAACAAGGTAGGAAAATGATCTAGTCATCATCCAGTTCTTAGAAAATAACATATTGTCCAGGTTTGGTTGTCCTATCAATATTATTACTGACAAAGCAAAATATTTTAAATCCAAAAGGTTGATTATTTTTTGTCATCATTATCATATTACACTTGGACACTCTACTGCTTATTACCCACAGGGTAATGGTCTTTTTGAATCTTCTAATAAAAGCATTGTGAGAATTATCAAGAAGGTACTGTAGGAAAAAAAAATATCATGGCATCTGAATTTGAAGTATGCTCTGTGGGCTGATAGAGTATGTACAAAAAGAACCATTGGTACTTAACCTTATGAATTAGTGTATGGTGCTAAAGCTATTTTTCCCACATCCGTGGGAGTGCATGTAATGAAATTGCTGCAAGTACTAGAAGAGGAGCCTAATGTTATTCAGAGGAGGATAAACCAGGTCATAGCTCTACAAGAAAAAAGAGAGGAGGTATACAACAGCCATCAGCAGTCACAAAACAGAGTAAAGAAGACATTTGACAAGAAGGTCAAAGAAGAAAATTTCTAGATTTAAGATGTGGTGTTGAAGTGGGAAGCCAAAATTGAAGAAAAGGGGAAACATGGAAAGTTTGAAAAAATCTGGAAGGGACCATTCATAGTATATGCATTCCATGGCAACAACACTTATCTACTTCAGGATATGGATGGACAACTTTGTGCTAGAGGACCTGTCAATGGAAGGTTTCTAAAGCACTATTCCTCTTAAATATTACTGAATTTTCACTCCATTGTATATTTTCTGTTTTATTATGATTTTCTGCTAATAAAGATAGGTTGATCATCAAACTTGAGCCTGAGGTGAAGGCCATAAGAGTTTGAAGAAAGCTTGGAAAATTTCGCAATTTTATTTCCAAAAAGATGGATGGCACTGGAACTACAGGTTCTTTCGTGTACCACATGGGTACACCATCCCAAGTGGAACCATTGTTATCATTCATTAAGTTGTGAAACATTTATTGATAGGGTTATACAGGTCACTCACCAAATGGATAAGGTCTCTTAAGCCAATGCAATGTGGTATAGGAAAATTTTTACATTTTTAAGCCTATCCTAAGTCTAATGATCACCTCCATTCATGCCATTTCAGTCAAATCAAGCCCATATCATGTCAGTTGTCATTTCCCATAAATTTAAACTCAAAAGGGGCACACCTGTCATTTTTTCAGATTTTTGTATTGTTTTACACAAGAAAACAATAGATTTCGCTACGAAACTGCCTAATAGTTTCGTAGCGAATGTGTTAGAAGCTTAACTAATTTCGCTACAAAAATGTATTTTTTAACCTGGCTTGTCAGAGTTGTATTAGGTTTCATTTTTTTATTAGATCAGTAAAGGTGGAGGTCATTCAAGGTTGTTATGGTAAAATTCAAGTGTACATAGGCATATTTGATGTCATCATTACCCTTTTTGCTTGCATGTGTTATGATTGAAGCTCGGGCTGTCAGTTAAACCTTTAAATCTCACCTCAATTAGCCTTTTTTCATATTGTGGTTTATCCTTGAATGTGAGTCGATCCCTGGAGAGTTACTTCATCGAGCCAAGGAGGTTGCTATCAAATTCGAATTCTGCAGGTGTCATCAACAAGCGAAGCAGTGAAGACTATAAATCATCAATGGTTGCAAGAAAGAAAACAAATAAGGGTGGCCATTGTCATAGGTATGAGCCCATGGATATGAAATTACTCAATGAAGACCCTACTGCTATGGAGGTTTTCAGAAGGACTGGTTGCTTGCAATTCTTCCAAAGGTTGCATGGCTTTCATTTACAGGATTCAAAGGATTTTGCCACCAGATTCACAGGAAAAACATCAAAGGTTGGAATTCTAAACCTTACAGTGACACCAGAGAGCATATCATCAACTACAGTAATCCCTAGATGTGGTGAACAGTGGTTTAAAGCTATCAAATTCACAATGCAAGATTGCAAATATTTTCAAGCAAGAACACAATGAAGTTGATTTGACAAATGCTATCCCTATGAGTTTTATGAAGGAGAATATTGCAAAGTTGTTGATGGTCATTCAAAAATATTTTACCTATGAGGGAAGGTTTCACATGGTCTAATCATACCATCTCAGACTTCTTCTGCATTTTGTAGGTAAGATGTCACTAGACCTGCCTTTATATTTATATATAATTCTAGGGAAAATGTCAGATAAGGTTCAAATCAAGACAAAGGGAAATGAGACGTCTCTTTTTCATCATGGTCTAATTAAGCTGTTATTGTTAGAATAATTGAGAAGGTTAAACAAAGATTGGATTTATTTATTGTTCATGAGTGGTTATGAATTGATGTGGTCACTCCAAAGAAAGCCTCAAAACCCAGAACTACTTCATCACCAGCGATGGCAGAAGAAGTTGAAGAATAAAATAGATCATCTCCTGCAGAATAGTGAGCATGGGAATAGATCCTTTGCAAGAGACTGACACACCTCAAGCATCACCTACAAAACAGAAGCATATAGTCAGCAAACAAGGCAGCAATAGAGTCACGAGAAGCCATACATTGGCTAAAGGCAATCTGGAGGATATCCTTCATGCAATTGACATTGAAGAGTCACCCATTGTGCAAGCTGAAGACATTGAATATGGTGGAAGAAAGTTGAAGAAAGGTAAGACTGCTAAGAAACTAGACTTTGCAGGTGATGATGCTGGTTTTATATTTCAGCTAAGGAAGCCAATGACCAGACATGCAAAGAAGGTCATGGAAAGCAAAGAGACTGAGAAAATCAATGAAGTTTCTCAACCAACAAGCATCATAGATTTGTTTGCATCAACAAAGGAGGAAGTGGTTATCAGACAGAGAAAGGGAAAAGAGAAAATAATTGAAAAATCATAAATAGAAACCCTCAAAGAGAGTTGAAGGAAGCAGGTAAAGAGATATCAGTTTTAAAGCTAGAGGCAAAGAAGCACAGAGCTAAGAATGTTCAATTTGAATAGATGAGGAAAATATGGGAGGAACAAGTCACAAGTGTTTCAAAAACTCTGGACAATGCAGAAATGTTGCTGAAATGGACTCAGCCATTAAGAGGGGAGGTCAAACACATTAAGAGGATGAACTTGCACTTACAATCCAAAAACAGAGCATTAAAAGATCAAGTGGAAGATCTTCAGGAGCAGCTGGATTTGATTCAAATGGAGTTAGAAAAGAAAGGGCTGAAGATGAGAGTGGTAGAAGAACCCATCAGCCAATTAATTGTGAATGAAGAAGAACACCAAAAGAATGAAAAGTTGAGTTGGAATATGTTTGATGTGGTTAATAACTTACAAAGAACCTAAATTTTACCTCTAGAGATCAATTTTTGAAGACAGTCTTAGACTCAGAAAATTCTGGTTTTTTGGACAGTTTTGTAGCATGCTTCAGGCTTGAAGCTAGAAAAATGCTATGAAAATTTCTTAAGGTGCATTTTTGCCTTAGAATTCAGTTTTGTCAAGTATTATGGAGGGAAATTGATTGTTTTCAAGGTGTCTTGGCATAGTAAAGGTGTTTGAACAGCAAATGTGGCAAGGCGATATGTGAAAAAGAAAGTTTTCATATGCTACGAAAACTCACTACGAAACTACCTAAACTTCCTTGTTTCGTAGCGTGGAGATTTTTGAAGATTTTTGAGCATTCCAACAGCACATTAGCTAGCTGGAGACCTCCATCATATCAGTGGGTCATCTCAACAAAGATTCATTACTCAAATTAAGTGTCAAACATCCATCTCAACAGGCAGAACATTGATTAAAGTGAAGGTTATCCAGCCCTAAAAAGTAGGATTATGTTCCACAGATTTAGGGATGTTTTAAATATGTAAAGTGATGGTCACTTGTCCCTCGAACATGTGATATCTATCATGTAAATTTTTCACTGTTATAAAAACCGAATGTAATAAATAGGAGATAGAGTCCTATTAGGAGTTTGATTTCTTAAAGATAACTGTCCTTTTTCTGTTTCAAGTAAGTAGTTTCTGTTATGATAGGTGTCAGAGTTAGAATTTGAAGATCTAGCCAGCTAGGTATATCATTTACATTGTAAAGAATGTCTATTTATACACTGAACATCAAAGAGCAAAGTTTTGGAGAATATTGCACCAAATTGTTGCTTGTATGTTTTTTTCCATTATCAGCAATATACAGTGACATTCTACTTCCAGACCCGAGATTCTTATGAGGTGTTTGATGTGTTGTTTCTATGTATCTTTACGTCTAATTACTTGTAGTGGATTTTATCTCTAATTACTTAGAATTCATACTGTTATTCTCTGACTTCCTTTAGGGGTGAAATTATTGTGTTTTCCTTATGTTGTGTGTATGAATCTTCTTTATTAAAAACCTCTATCTGCCTCATCTTCCATGTGAAGAAGCATTGTTACTAAGAGTACTGATGTTGACTCCATAGCCCAATGGTAGCAAGCCTTCATTTTTCAACCTGCAATCATACAAAACCAAGACACAATTCATAGAGTTAGCCATCTAGTATTATCTTTATTGAAAATCATAAACCCTCTTTGAGAGAGCCATCTCAAACTGAAGAGGCTAATCTTCAGTTATAAGTGGTTTGAAAGAGTTACATTGAGTTGAATGATGAGCAGCCAATCAAGATCAATTTGGTGATAACACTTCCCATAGATGCTTGATGTGAAGTTGCCCCATTCCTCTAGTAGAAATTTCCTTGTCAGACATTATTTCCCCCAACTCTTGTAGTTGATCCCTTATTTTAGACACCCTCATAAAGTATGAGGCTATTTCTTCTTCTTTGATATCTTCATCTTGTATGTATATTTTCCCCTTCATGTATTTTTCTATAACTTGAGCTTCTTCTTTTGGCGGTTAGATGATTAAACCCTTAATATTCTCAACGACTTCATTTTCTATGAGGATCACATCTATCCTTTTCTTCCATGCAAGAAAATTTTGATGACTCGACCAATTTGTTGATTTCCTTGCAAAATTAAGTCATCTTGATATATATATATATATATAAAGAGTGAAGATACTCCTAGATGATGAAATCTTCAGCTTCATTAGGGGAATTTTGAGGTCTAAAATGGGCCTCTAATGAAATTATAAAATAATAGTGGAAATAATAAATTAATATTAGATTATATCATCAAATTTTACAAGGAAAAAAGAAAATAAAATAAAATTTCAACCCGTATTTTCAACTTATCTCCCTATGGGTTTAGTCACATTTTGAGCGAGAACACTTGTTGGATGCAAAATTTGATTCCTCATCCAAGGAGGACCAATGTTACATACTTTTGATTGACCATACTATACGAAAAATGAGAAATACATGAAAAATGTGATTTCAATCACGTTTTTTCATGTATTTCTCATGTTTCGTGTAGCAGGGTCCATCAAAAGTTTGAAACATGGGTACTCTTTGGACGAGGAATTAAACTTTGCATCCAACGGGTATTCCCACTTGAAATTTGACGAAAACCTTAGGGAGATAAGTTGAAAAAGTAGTTTTATTATTTTATTAATTTTTAATCTTTTTAATTTTTTACCCCAAAAATGGTGAATCGTCCTTCATGGTTAATAAATAATCTTGAATCCTATTGGTTCTTGTCAAGTTTATTTTGGTTGAAATTTTTTCTTAGGAGGCCCATTTTAGACCTCAAAAGTTCTCTAATGGATGCCTTCTTGATTTTTATGATGGTGTAGATAATAGAAGATGACTTCCTTCAAAAGTGATCCTTAGCTCACAGAGAGATCACATTGATTCCTTGATGATGATAATGCTTTTTCCTGCTTTTCTTCCTTCCAGTCAATGTTAGTCAAACTTCTTTCAAAACCTCAAATTTTTGGCCTTTCTTCATAATTTCGGCATGTGACCCTAGTTCATAAGAATGGCTAGAAGATGGAAAAAATTGCCTTCTTTCTACCTCAATTGACTTGACTTATTTTTCTTGTTATTTTGGCTTGCAAAGGAGACATTTCTTAGCACAAAACGTGGTTTCAATTCGATACTTTCCGCTGCAGAAGGATGTCCTAGTACTTTGCACGTGTGGAGAATATAGCCCAGAAAATAGACCCAGAAGTGCTTCGTTATTCCTTGTGATAGTGAATGTAGAATGTGTGAGTTTCCCAAGAACACTTCAAGTGTGGAACCCTTCTTTGGATGAGCTAGGGTTTTGTTCTCTCTTCTTGATGATTGATGCTCTTAATGTTTCCAAGATTATCTCTTCATACTTTGGCCCTTGAGTATCCTTCTTTGTGTTTCCCTTCCTTGATGTAGTCACCTTAGCTCTGAAACCATGTTGATAAATCTATGGCAACTAGATTCGGTGACTTCTCTTACTTTGATAATTGCTTGTGATGTATTTTTACTTTACTTGATTAAATTATTCTTACCTTTATTATTGTTAGTGTTCTCTATCATCAAACAACTACCAAATCATAAAGAATAGTAAGGCAATAGGACATAAGATGTAGTCAATGAGCCAGGGCCAAAACCTCTCCAACTAAAAGGAAAACCCATCAGAATTCTTCTCTTATTATAGAACTTCAATTGATGAATTCCAAGAACTATGACCCTTGGATAAGACCCTCCAAGACTAGTTCAACTTTTTCCTTCTTGAATGAATTCCAGCAACAAACTTCGACCTTTCGGGAGCTTCTCCAACAACTTTGAGCCCAACAACAATTTTTGCAACTTCGACCTTGATGAAGCTTAAACAACTTTGACCTTGCAGCTTCACAACTTCAATGGAGCTTCAACAACTTCGACCTTGCAGCTTCACAACTTCGATGCAGCTTCACAACTTCAATGCAGCTTCACAGCTTTGATGCAACTTCATAACTTCAATGCAACTTCACAGATTCGATGCAGCTTCATAACTTCAATGCAACTTCATAATTTTTTCTTTCCCAGTAACTGTAGAAACCCTAACAAAAGAGAGAGAAATAGAGAGAGGGAGAGAAAGAGAGAGAGGCCCAAAACTTTGAGCTTATTCTTCTTCTCCTTCTTCATCCTTTTCCAGAGATAGAGAGAGAGAGGAGATCAAACTTTCTTGAGTGAGTGTCTAAATGAGGTTGAGTTCCTTCTATTTATAGGCTTGTGAGGGGTACAAATTGCTCTCTTTAAGCCGACTTGTCCCTTCATGTAGGCCAACTTGATATTTGTGCCATGATGAGGTCTTGGAGGTTATTTTGACTCTACTTTGACTCAAATAATTTTTCTTTACAATACGTAACATGCCCAAATGGGTTTTCAATACATGAAAATGATTCAATTGGCTTTATGGCAAACCTAGAAGCACTCAATGGGTGCTTTACCTAAAAATAAATTTCCCTTGAGCAAGAAACCCATGCCTCAAGAATAAAAATAATAAATGTATTTTTCTCTTTTTATTAAACACATAAAATCATGATACATGTGTCATTATGAAGACAAAACCTAGTTACATATTTCAACATGTTGAATATCTAAACATTGAAATTTTGAGTTATAGTATCTAGGGTTTACGACAAAACCCTAGTAACGATTATTATAAGTTTCTAGGGCTTGATTATGAAACCCTAGATGTAAAATTATTTCGCTATAATTGGATTGTGAACTTGATTTAGTTACTTATATCTAAGAATTTAAGTCTCGATGATGGAATCTAGGGTTTATGACAAAACCCTAGAAAAAGATGTTGAAGTCTAGGGTATGAAAGATGAAACCCTTGGATGCCTAAGTTTTGATTTCTTATTTTGATAAATGCTTCTATTATAATGATGTGCTAACCCTATATTGATAAAATTGATTCCATGCTTCTATACACATATATTTGTACTTGGTGATACTTGTTATTAAATATTTTGCAGATACATAGTCTTCAAGTATGTTGAAGGTGCTTACCTCATTCTTGATGATGTGTTGGTAATGATGAGCATGATGAAAAGAGGTCGTTGTAAGAATCATGATAACATTGAAGTTCAGATGACCTTGATATTAGATGTAGAAAATGAAGCTTTGGAATTTCTCTGATATGAAAGAAAGAGTTGTGTGATTGATAGAATGAAGTTGTTAATAAGAAGCAACTTGGATAAAAGAGAAAGAGTAGGTCTTCCTAGTTGAGAGGGAGGGATTATTGTGATAAATATTATAAAATAACTTGAAGAAAAGAATTAAGTTGGAGAATAACTAAATCATTACTGATAGATGTTCGTGATTGATAAAGTTGTATGCTTTATAAAATGCGTTGAGGTTGAGTTTGGTGTTGTTGACGAAGTTAAATAAGAAAGCTTCAAACGAGATGTGTTTGGATAATATGATGATGATATAAGTAACATCAGAATTATTAAGGACCCCAAATGTTTGTACTAAACACACAAACACACACACACACACACATATAGGTATTGAAATTTTATTACTAATTAGGGTTATGATTGTGCAAGATCTCTCCATAAGAATGTTGAACATTTTAAAGCATGCTTAGATTGGTGGATATATCTTATTTAGTTAATAAGGAGAGTTGAAGTATGTCGGGGTGACAAGATGCTACATCTGACCAACCCTACGATGGATACGATACCTAAATCCTTGGGTTGATGTTAGAGCTGAAGCCTGATGATACTTATAGTAGTTAAATCTTGGAACACACCTTAGTCCCAACCAGTTAGATAACTTGGTCAAGAATCTAATCTGTAGCACTATGTGTGATGTGACTCTTCGTAGAACATATCATTTTGAGTTCATCCTTGTACCCATATTATGAATACCTCCCTAGTTAAGAGGGAGTGTTGAAGAATGTAAATAGTTTTGGTCTTAATAATTGTATTTGAGTCATGATGTAATGTATTTTTCAAAGAAAAAGGAAATTATTATAAAATAAAAATTATTTTATGAGCACAGGTTTCATGCTTCTAGGTCAAGCCTCCATTATAGGCTTTTTGGTTTGTCAAAATTAAAATTCATAGAACCTTCTTGGGCTTTGGAGGTCAAGAAATATTTATTATTAATCATGTAAAAGCTCCTACATCAAGTCGACCTCAAGCTCATCATGTCAGCCTCAAAAGTAAATACTCCAACCACCATATATAACAAATGAACTCAACCTATTCTACAACTCAATAATAAAGGATAAAGTATGAATATCATAAAGAGCCTATCTCATAATAAGAAAGAAAAGTAAAACCCAACAAAGAAGGAAGAATATTGATATTTATATGTTCTGTTAGATGTGTGAAGGGATTGAAGCTCTGTAGGACAAAAATATAAGATCATGATTATAAAATGAATTGAAAAAGGAACAAAGCCCTAATTGAGTAGTTGGATGGATGGTTTGATAGTATTGAGGTTTGGATTGATGGATGGAGGTAAGGTCTTTGTCTTAGGTCAATATTGTCTCAATTTCATTTGAATTTTAAAGAGTTTGACTGGGTTTTCCCCTTCATTGGGGTTTTTCCTCTTGTGTTTTTTTTGTGTTTCTAATCTAAATTGTTTGGAATTTGTCTTGATGAATGGAGAATTTAATAATTGGAAAGAAGAACAAATAAACAACTTCACAAGAGAATGTCAAAATAAGATAAATAAACATAATAAAAATGTAACCATTTTTCCCTAAAGGATTTCTCAACACCACATACTTCATGTCCTCATGAACTTGATTTATTGTGAATTGAAAAATCAAAAAGTATTCTTTGTAACCATACTTAGTTCACATGTTGTGATTATTGTATCTTTGTATCAATGTTTTCAAAATTGGACTAGTATTCAAACTAGTTGACCCTAAAAATTGGAACTAGACACTATAACTAGAAACAAAACTAGTCAACCAAAATATACAAAACATTTAAATTTTGAAAAAAATATATAAATTCATGTGTAACCAAACCATTATACAAAAAATATGCAAATTTTCTCATGTATATAGCAAGGGTGAATATAACTAAAATAGTAACGAATGCAATCCATATCTGAACTAAAATACATCAAGATACTAAAATGATTTTGTGAGTGAATGGAGGGTGAGGGCCTCTTTAAATAGAATTAAGGGGGCTAAGGTTAGGTTTAGTATTTCACCTTTTTAAATTTTATTTAATTTTTTGTAAATTGAATTTAAGTGGTCCCCATCATTAATGGTATGGTTCTATACAGAACCAACCATTACTAGTTTGAAGCCTTCAAAAAGATTGGTATGGTCCTTTAATTGGTCCAACTAGTCAGTTTTGCTAGAACTAGTCCAAGTCTAATAACCTTGCTCCATATGCTAGTGCTACTGCACATTGCTTTTTACACAAAGAAACAACACATAACACAGTTAAAAGCATAATATGCAATGATTTTCTAATCATCTACTAAACTTTCCTAATATGAATATGTGAAACCTATCAATTGAAATCTTGCCCTTTATGATAGAAGATGTTATAGTCGAATGTACATTTTCTATACTTAAACACATTGTCCAATTTATGTAATGGATAAAAATGATATTATTGATACAAATACTTGTTACATTATAAATACCATTGAATGGATATGAGTATGAATTGGAACAACTTTTGGGGGATTGTGTGTGTCTTTGTGTGTCAACAATAGATCATATTCTTTGATTGGTATAAAGATAGTTATTTTTTATGAAGGTGGATAAATATGTTAATCAATCAAGTGGATGTTGTACACATTACATAAATATAACATTTTCAAGAAAAGTAATGCATTGCAATTACTGATTTTAGAATTTAATTAGTGAGATAAGGGCTCCAATAAGGATTCTCTTGGTTTTCTAAAAATTGTAATGGATATGGAATGGAGTGATTAGTGGCTCCCTCACTTCTCGATTTATCATCTAATTTAATTGTTTGAACTTTGATTTTATTGTTGTTATGGTCCTCCTTGAAGGTACCTTTATTTGGGAATCATCATCATTTCGATAATAAAGAACCAAATCTTTGTTGATGGATCTAGTGCTTATCAATTGTGTTTCAACAATAATGGTTTGGATATCAATTTCATTGATGCTCAATTAAATCCTTCTGTTTTACAAATAGATTAGTTTAATTCTAGTCATTGAAGTCATTTTAGCTTATATTAAAGAATGCCTAAATTTTTATTAGTGATGGAAGTACATTTTTGAGAATTTCCATTCTATATTTGTAATTCTTTTGGATATTGGAGAATCCATTGAAAATTGTTGTAATAAACATCACCCAATAAAACAACACTAACACTTTGATCTTTTCATAAAGCACACACCACTTATATGTGGAATCTTCTATATATTTTGAGGTTATTTTAATTTGTTTTTGGTTGTTGTGGATACATTTTGAAACATTTCTATGATTTTGTTAATGTAGATTGTGTTTTTCTATCATTGACACCATGATTACTAATGTAAATATGAAATGGTTATGCATTCAACTTGTATCTTATATTGTTGATCTAACTTTAATAGAAAAACGGAAATTCAATATCCCATAATGTAGCATGGCATTATTCCATTAACTTGATTTTAGCCAAATTTGTTTATACCTAACAAAATCCAAATATATTATAGTTGTTTAGCAATCAAAACACTTTATTTTAATCCCTAATGGGGGTGAGTCTTGAGAATAATCAAAGTACAGTGAGTATTAATCCCCCACACGTGGTGATTATAATGCAAGAGAGGGAGAGTAGGTGGGTGCTGGAAAGAGGCCCAGGGAACATTCTGGATCCGGTGACTGGTACAATTACAAGGGTAGTGAAAACAATGGCAAAGCTGGTGATCCAGGATATCAGTTTAGGAACAATGGGGGAAATTTCATTTGTTGTGGAGAGTCTCCTTGAAACCATTCTCTAGTTCTCTAGTGGAGGGGAGACAACCCATTGGCACAATAGATATTGAAGCCCATGGAGCACCAAGAATCTGCAATGTGCCCATAGTTTGGGACCTTGGAGCGAATTATTTACATAAAATAGCAGGGCTAGAAGGTTCTCAAACTGTCATTTCTCCTTCACAGCTTAGATGGTGGTGGAAAAATGGGGTTCGTGTTTCTTGTCGAGGCGCGAGACCTTCTCTACTAGTCTTACATGTAATAGATCTCTCTCTTTTACATCTTACTTGGGTAATTAAGATTTGCATACATTGTATTGAATCCTCTTAGAGAAGCTCAGTGAGCTCCTCATCCTCCTCGCTTTGTTGTTGGAGGGGAGGGTCGGTGGTGCATTTGATTTTTGGTTTGTCTCGGAGGGTGAGAATTGGGAGAAGGACCTCCTGGGGTGTTAGCTCATGTATAGATTGTTTTACAATTCTGGAGCCATTTAAATTCAATGCGCATGGGGTGGAATTGGACTCTGGAGCTAGAATAGCCTCTCTTTGTCTCTACCTGGGTGGTGGGCCACAAAGTGAAGGGGTGAAGAGTCTATGGTGCCACTTTATTTATTTGTGGAGAACATCCATTAGAGAGTTTCATTGGATTTTTGACATATTTACAAAGGCCAGAGGAGGAAGGGGATCTAGTAGCATCTCACATAGATTTTCCTAGAAATGTGGACCTGTCAGCTCCCTTTGATGTTATCAAGGATCAAATTCATCTTCTCCAGCATTCAGTAGACTAGCTTTCACAAATAAAACAATTGGATCATGCAGACATGGTCAGTTTCTTTGCAAACATCCTGGTTACGCAGACATGGTCAGTTTCTTTGCAAACATCCTGCATAACCAGGGGTGCATTGTCGATCATCGGGCATCCCTCCAGGAACCAAAGCTCGTATGATGGATCTGAGGCTTGAATGGCTCATATAGAATCTCACATTCTCTCCTTCCACGATCATTGGGCATCCTTCCAGGAACTAAAGCTCGTATGGATGGATTTGACGCTCGAACGGCTTGTTGGAATTATACTCCCAACCACCGCCATGAATAAGCAAGTGGCGCAGTCCACACTTCAATCAATTTTGTTGCAGAGAAGGACAAGCACAGATCCATAAAGTCGGAGGTGTTTTCACGCAACCATAAAAAACCAAGTACCACGGCCATCCTCTGCTTTTATTTTCTTTTGAACCACCACATTTAACTTACCTTTTTCCCGCATCGCATTTCCCTTACCTTACCTCTTAATGCTTTCACCAAAAATTTTATTCTACTGCCGATGCGATATCGGCAAGACCTAACGTACACCCAACCGCATTGAAAACCATCATAAATCCTTTGTATTTTTGCAAAAAATTTGTATTGTGCATTTCGCACTTACCAACCTTTACTACCCGCAATATCGCACATCGCAACATTTAAACCTTACCTGTTTAAGCCACCCGCAACATATGTTATGTCTCCACCGATGCAATATCGGCAGGACCCACCTTATCCTTACCGCATGGACCAAACCTTGTGTTGCATTCATTTCCTTTGTATTTCGTCCACTACACTTATCAATGTTTAGTTGCCCGCAAGTTTGAAATCGTAAGTGTTAAATTTTACCTTCCATCGTCGCAACGTATGTTATTTTTTTTGCGACGCGATCGTGCTATCGCACATCGCGCTCGCAAGGTTTAAGTTTTTCGTTTAAAGTTCCGTAGGCTATGTTATTTCAGGTGCGATGTGATATGTGCCACGTCACTATCGCACATCGCAGCCCGCAAATTTTAATGGATAGCGCTAACAGCTAAAGTTTGGCATCGCCGATTTGCGCTAATGCAATGAGGCCTCAGAGACAGAACATATAAAATTTGAAGTCTGCCCTTTCGTGTTTTTTAATGCATTTGTACGTGTTTCGTGTATAAACCAAAATACAACATGTGCGCTATTTTAATGAAGAAATGGGCCGTTTGATAGCAGAGGATGAGAAGTTTTTGAACGTCCGTTCGGAAATTAATCTACATTGAATTGCACTGATAGAATTAGGTTTTACAGGCTACAACCATTTTGATATAAGCAAATGTAATTTCATTATGTTTTTAGAGTAGAATGAATTGAAACTCAGAGAAGAGTTGAATAAATTAAAAAAGAGTTATGCCCCTATTTATGTTGTCTGCCTTTGTGTATGAATGTTAATTCCGTAGCAATTGTGCATTCTCTGTGTTGTGGGGGAAGCATCCCTCTGTGTGTGTTTTTTTTAGGTCAATATTTCCAACATGGTATCAAAGCCAGTTTAGGCTCTCAGTGAAAGAAGCACGAGCTCGCTCTCTTTACTGAAGAAGCTGTAATATTGGTTTGAGAAGCGGGTTTCTCCACCAGTGAGAAAGCTTTTGTTTTACACAATCAAGGAGATTGTGTGTTTACACAGTCATAATGGAAGAAACATGCACAAGCCTGAAAAATTCACAATTATCACAGTTCAATGGTAAAAACTATGATTATTGGGCCATTACAATGAGGGCCATGTTTTCTTCACAAGATGTATGGGAGCTGGTGGAGAATGGCTTTCCAGAACCAGCAGATGCAGCAGCGCTTATTGCTTTGATAGCAGCAGAAAGAGACTTGCTGAAAGACAATAGGAAGAAGGAATCCAAAGCCCTCTTCTATATCTTTCAAACAATTCATGAGATTATTTTCCCAACGATTGTAGCAGCAAATTCCAAGGAGGCATGGGATATTCTCAAGACAACCTATCAAGGCATGGAGAAGGTGAAGACAGCAAAATTACAAATGTTGAGGAGATATTTTGAAACTCTCTGTATGAAAGAGTCTGATAACATAGACTTATTCTTCACACATGTGATTGGGTTTGTTACCCAGATAAGGTCTCATGGAGAGACACTTGAGGAAAGAAGAATGGCGGAGAAAATCTTGAGAAGTCTACCATAAATATTTGATGCCATAGTAGTGGAAATAGAAGAGACAAAGGATCTCTCACAATTTTCAGTGGATGAGCTTTGTGCATCCCTGATGTCTCATGAACATAGCCTGAACAAAATGACAAACTCCTCTTTGGAGCATTCTTTCAAGACACAAATGTCTTTTGGTCGAGGTAGAGGTCAAGGAAGATCAAACTACCGAGGAAGAGGAAGAATCCCACACAGAAGTGGAAGAAACAACCCTGCAAGCACAATTGGAAGGGGTAGCAATCAGAATCAAAGCGAAGGCTTAAGCCAAAATCAAGCACAAGGACAAAGGTATGATAAATCCCAAGTCCAATGTCATTATTGTAAAAAGTATGGGCATTATTCCAATGAATGTAGAAAGAAACAAAATGACATGAGTAATAGAAAAAATGTAAATTTTACAAGAGAAAATCAGAATCAGAGTAATGTGCTTCTAACATGTAATGTAGCACAAGAAAAACGTGAAGATGTATGGTTCTTAGACTCAGGTTGTAGCAACCGCATGACTGGAAACATAATAATGTTTGCCAATGTAGATGAGAATGTGAAATCTGAAGTGACAATGGGGACTGATATTAAAGTCTCTATCATGGGGAAAGGAAGAGTATCAATACTCACAAGGAAGGGAGAGAAGAAGTTTGTGCCAGATGTATATTATTTACCTAGCCTGAAATGTAGCCTTCTGAGCGTTGGACAACTCGTGAATAAGGGCTACAATGTGTTTTTTAAGAATGATGTGTGTACAATCATGGACATACCTCCAAGTAAAAGGGTCACTGTAGAAGTTCAAATGACAAGCAATAGGATTTTTCCTCTCAAGATCGGAACAGACTTGAAGGAAGGAGGTAATGTAGCAGCAGTCACACAAGAAGTCTTTCAAGAAGAAGTGAAAGATGAAAACTGGTTATGGCATTTGAGATTTGGACATCTCAATTTTTGAGGTTTGAATCTCTTGCATAGAAAAGGAATGGTAAGAGGATTACCACTCATAGAGAAACCAGACAGCCTATGTGAACGCTACATCTTGGGCAAACAACACAGAGAATCCTTTCCAGCACAAAAGAGTATAAGGGCAAAGGCACCCTTAGAGATTTTCCACTTGGATTTGTGTGGACCAATGCAAATGCCATCATTAGCTGGCAGTCACTATGTCTTGAAATTTATAGATGATTATACAAGAAAGACATGGGTTTATTTCTTAAAAATTAAAAGTGAAGTGTTTGAACAGTTCTGCCACTTCAAAGCTCTTGTTGAGAAGAAAAGTGGGAACTACATAAAAGTGCTAAGAATTGACAAAGGAGGAGAGTATATCTCCAAATACTTCCAATGTTTCTGCAGGGAGCATGGCATACGCAAGCGGTTCACCACAAGGTACACACCACAACAAAATGGTGTTGCAGAAAGAAAGAACAGGACCATCATGGACATGGTCAGAAGTATGTTGAAGGCAAAGCATTTTCCAAATGAGTATTGGGAAGAAGTTGTAAATTGTGCAGCTTATATTTTAAATAGATGTCCAACCAAAGTTGTTATGAACAGAGTCCTAGAAGAAGCATGGAGTGGAACAAAGAAGTTTGTCACTCACGTGAGAGTATTTGGATGTGTGGCATATGCACATGTCTCGGATCAACTAAGAAAGAAGTTGGACAACAAGGGGGATAAGTGTATCTTTGTTGGATACAGTGATAAATCCAAGGCCTAGAAACTTTATAATCCATTAACCAAGAAATTTATAATCAGGAGAGATGTGCATTTCATTGAAGAAGAAGCTTGGGATGGAAGTTTAGAGAAGACGGTGAATGTGAAGACATGTATGTCTCACGAAGAGCAAGAGGAATTGATTGCAGAAAATAGTTCCTCCATGGTGGCTCCTCCTCCACCTACACAAGCACAACAAGCCACACCACAAGCAAGCAACATAATAGCCTTGAGAAATCAAGGAAGTGCTTTTTCAAGCACAACACAGGGATATGAAACTCCCTCAAGTTCAAGTGGAACTCCAAGCACACCAAGAAGACCAAGATTCAGAAATTTGAGTGAAATTTATGAGCAATATGAAGTTGATAGTAATGTTGGTCTAATTTATTTATTTGCTTTGTTTTGTCATGTTGATGACCCAATCCATTTTGAAGATGTAGTAAAAGAAGAAAAATGGATTGAAGCAATGAATGAATAGATTAGTGCAATAGAAAAGAATGACACATGGGAGTTAGTGGACCTCCCACAAGGTAAAGAAGTCATTGGAGTAAAATGGGTCTATAAGACCAAAAGCAATGCTAAAGGAAAAATAGAAAGGCATAAAGAAAGACTTGTTGTCAAAGGCTACAAGCAGCAACAAGGAATATATTATGAGGAAACCTTTTCACCAGTTGCAAGGATGGAAACAGTGCGGATAGTGTTTTCCATAGTAGCACAACAGAAGTGGAAATTCTACCAAATGTATGTAAAGTCATCATTCTTGAATGGAGTGTTGAAAGAGGAGGTATATGTTGAACAACCTCCTAGATATGACATTGAAGGCCAAGAGCACAAAGTATGTAAGTTAGAAAGCTCTTTATAGGCTAAAGAAAGCACCAAGAGCGTGGTACAACAGGATTGATGCTTACCTGATGGATAATGGGTTTGAAAAGTGTGATGGTGAACCCACACTCTACATTAAATAAAATGACAGTAAGATCCTTATTGTTGTTTTATATGTAGATGATTTAATTTTCACAGGCAATGAATTTTCTCTCATTGTTGATTTTAAAGTAGTCATGAAGAGTGAATTTGAAATGACTGACTTGGGCTTATTGAGATATTTTTTGGGAATTGAAGTAAAGCAAAATGAAAAGGGAATCTGTATTTCCCAAGAAAAATGTGTTGCAGAAGTTTTAAATAGATTTAACATGCAGCACAACAAAGTAGCAGTAACTCCAATTGTCATGGGGTTAAAATTAAGCAAAGAAAATTGCAACAAAAATGTTGATCCAACATTGTATAAGAGCATAGTTGGCAGTCTAATGTATTTGACTGCAACTAGGCCTGATATTATGTATGTTGTAAGTTTAATTTCCAAATTCATGGAGACACCAAAGGAGATACATTGGCAAGCATCCAAAAGAATTCTTAGGTATGTGAATGGAACAAAGGAGTATGGTGTTCTATACTCCTCAATTGATAATTTTAAGTTGATTGGTTACACTGACAGTGATTGGGCTAGAAGTGTAGATGATAGAAAGAGCACATCTGGATATTTGTTTCATTTGGGATAGAGATCCATTTCAAGGGCTTCCAAGAAGCAACCAATAGTTGCATTATCAACAGCAGAAGTAGAATATGTGGCAACAACAACAGCAACATGCCAAGCAGTATGGATGAAAAGGATGTTAAGATATTTGTGTCATGAGCAAGACAAAGGAACCATAATTTATTGTGATAATATCTCAGTAATATCATTGTCAAAGAATTATGTTTTCCACAAGAGAAAAAAGTGCATAGATGCCAAATATCATTTTATAAGAGAATTGATTAACAATGGTGAGATTGTTTTGCAGCATTGCAGGATAGAGGAACAATTTATTGATATCCTCACAAATCCATTGGGACAGAGAAGTTTTTTTTATCTCAGACAGTGTGTGGGAATGACTGATGGAGGCAGTTGTGATTAAGGGGGATTTTTGGAATTATACTCCCAACCACCGCCATGAATAAGCAAGTGGCACAGTCCACACTTCAATCATTTTTTTTGCAAAGAAGGACAAGCACAGATTCATAGAGACGGAGGTGTTTTCATGCAACCACAGCAAACCGAGTACCGCGGCCATCCTCTGTTTTTATTTTCTTTTGAACCGCCGCATTTAACTTAACTTTTTCCCGCATCGCATTTCCCTTACCTTACCTCTTAACGCTTTCGCCACAAATTTTATTCTACCGCCGATGTGATATCGGCAAGACCTAAAGTACACCCAACCGCATTGCAAACCATCATAAATCCTTTGTATTTCCGCAAAAGCTTTGTATTTTTCATTTCTCACTTACCAACCTTTACCGCCTGCAATACTGCACATTGCAACATTTAAACCTTACCTGTTTAAGCCGTCCGGAACATATGTTATGTCTCTGTCAATGCAATATCGATGGGACCCACCTTATCCTTACTGCATGGACCAAACCTTGTTTTGTGTTCATTTCCTTTGTATTTCGTCCACCACACTTACCAATGTTTAGTTGCCCGCAAGTTCAAAATCACAAGTGTTAAACTTTACCTTATGTTGTCGCACTGTATGTTATTTGTTTTGCGACGCGATTGTGCTATCGCACATCGCGCCCGCAAAGTTTTAAGTTTTCCGTTTAAAGTTCCACATGCTATATTATTTTGGGTGCGATGTGATATGTGCCATGTCACTATCGCACATCACAGCCCGCAAATTTTAATGGATAGTGCTAACAGCTAAAGTTTGACATCGCCAATTTGCGCTGATGCGATGAGGCCTCAAAGTTGGAACATATAAAATTTGAATTCTGCCCTTTTGTATTTTTTAATGCGCTTGTACGTGTTTCATGTATAAACCAAAATATGGTCTGTGAGCTGGTTTAATGAAAAAATGGGTCGTTTGACAGTAGAAGGACGAGAAGTTGTTGAAAATCCATTCAGAAATGAATCTACTTTGAATTACATTGATAGAATTAGGTTTTATAGGCTATGACCATTTTGATATAAGAAAATGTAATTTCATTATGTTTTTAGAGTAGAATGAATTGAAACTCAGAGAAGAGTTGAATAAATTAAAAAAGAGTTATGCTCTTGTTTACGTTGTCTGTCTGTGTGTATGAATGTTAATTCCACAACAATTGTGCATTCTCTGTGTTGTGGGGGAAGCATCCCTCTATGTTTTTTTTAGTTTAGTTCAATATTTCCAACATGGCTCATAGGGAATCTAACATTCTCTATCGTTGGGCATCCTTCCAGGAACCAAAGCTCGTATGGATTGATTTGAGGCTCGAATGGCTCATATGGAATCTCATTCAAGATGCTTTCCATGTCAAGATGGTCCAGCTGATAGAGGTATTGAGGCAAATGACCCCAATGCAGAAAATATGCCATGAGGAAAGTAGGATTTTTACAGTTTTTTGATAGATTTTGTGCCTGGTGGGCTATGGAACGAAAGCAAACTAGTTGCATCCCTCCAGGAACCAAAACTCATATGGATGGATTTGAGGCTTGAATGGCTCATATGGAATCTCACATTCACAATGCTTTCCACCGTCCAGTTGGTCTAGCTAATAGAGGTATTGAGGAAAATGATCCCAATGCGGAAAATATGTCACCATGAAAGTAGGATTTTTACAGTATTTTTTTATAGATTTTGTGCTTGGTGGGCTATGGATCGAAAGAAAACTAGTTTTTTCTTTTAAGCTACTCTCAGTTCTAGTTTTTTTGAAGCATTTTATTTGTATGTATTAAGAGACTAACAAATCCAGCAAACTAGTTTTCTTGAAGCTACTCCAGTTTTTTTTTTATGTATTTAGAGGCTAACAAATCCAATCATTGAGACCATTTTTTCTTATATGAGGAGCTTACCACAATGTATCTATACCCTGACTTAATAGAAAACCATTGACTTGAAAAAAAACTTTCTTTTAAATAATTGTTGTTAATTAAATTGATTTCTCAATGTAAGCTAAGAATATAGAAAGTTTATTTTATTATTATTTTAAAAACTTAATTATCCCTTACTTGATTCATCACATGTGTGATATGACTATTGTAGATGTTATCTAGATTAGTGTTGAGTTGGTAAAAAAAGAAGAAAAAGAAAAATCATCCATGCATGTAATTTCTTTTACGATGTTCTCATGAAAGCGTTACTTTAATATCAATCTAGGTTCATTCGTATTACTTACAAAATGCTCTCCAAAATATATGCATTCTAGTTCGAGATAGTGAAAAAAATAATTACAATTAAACAATAATTACTAGAAAATTTGTATAAATCATTGTAGTTGAAATTCTAAATTAGTTCCTATTAAAATACAAGGTGAAGAAAAAAAATAAACTACAACAATGTTAAATAAACAACAAAAGAAATTAACAATAAAAAAAATAATTAAGCAAAACTAATTAAAAACAAAGAAAATAAATTGTCAGCAAAACTAATTAATCTATTGTGTTAGAAAGAAAATAAACTCAATTAAGTCCAAATAAAGTTGCTACAAAAATAAAATGCAGTTATCTACAAGTAAAAATGCAAATATCAAAAAACAAAAAATGTTTCTAAAAATGAAATAACCGCCATCGCTATATAGTGGCCCTTACTTTATAGATTGCACATTTTTCACATTCAAAAAAACCAAAGTAGTTGATTTATATTTAGCCATCAACAAGGTCCTTAGAGCACTTGAACCCGACTCTTGCGGTTTTTAATGATTATTTTCTCATTGAAGATGAGGGGATTTGGGGGGGTGGCGCGAGAAAATGGTATCTCTACGAGATTGTTGCAGAAAATTAAACCCAACTATGATTTTTATCCAAGAAACTATGGTCGATACTAACAGGTCGATTTCTTTTTTTCGTGATATGTAGCCAGCATGGCACGTGGTAGCAATGGATGCGGTGGGAAGATCAAGGGCTTGGTTGTGTTATGGAACCCTAGATGGGCCAAATTCAAAGCTTTTAGCTTCTTCGGGGGATCATTCTGACTGGTTATTTCAGGGGTTTCAAGGACAGGGTGCACCTTGTAAACTTTTATGCCCCTTACCATGATAGGAGTCCTTTCTAGAAAAAGTTGGATGAATGCAGGGTGTTAAGTATGTGAAACTCTATAATTATCGGGGACATGAATTGCACATTGGATGCAAAGAACACTGTTACCAATGAAATAGGTAACCTGACCTCAAAATGGAACTCTAGCCCAAAAAGACTAAAAAAACATGAAAAAACACCCCAAAAACAAAAAAAGTGTATTCAAGAACGCACTTGGTTTTTTTTTAAGGTCAAATTTCAACATTTTATAAAATTATGTTGAAAACAAAATTGTTTCTTGAAAAAAAGATTGAAAAAACACCCTCAAAACAAAACCAGTTGACGTTGGAATAACCAAAAAAAAAAATTATCATATTTTTGACATTTTTAAAAATAGAAATAACATTTTTTAATTTTTAAAATTCAAACATTAAGAAAAACCTAAAATTTAAGAAAAAAAATAAATTTAAAAAATAAAAACATTTTGAAGCTTAAAATTTAAAAATATATAGGAATAAAAAAATAAAAATAAAAACAAAATAAAAATTTTAATTCAAACATTAAAAAAACCAATTAAAAATTAAAAAAAAATTAAAGATTAAAATTTCAAAATATATAGAAATAAAAAAATAAAAATAAAAACAAAATAAAAATATTAAATTAAAAAGAAAAACAAGTTAAAAAAAGAAAGAAATTATAAAAAATAAAATATAGAAATTAAATTTAAAAAAAGAAAAAGAAAATGTTAAAAAAGAAAAAAAAAAGAAAAAAAAAGAAAATAAAAATTATTAAAATTAAAAGTAAAAAAATGAAAAATTAATTAAAAAAAAAAAATACAATAAAAATATTAAATTTAAAGAAATATATATTAAAAAAACAAATAGATTTTAAAAAATATATTAAATTTAAATTATAAAAAATAATATATATATGAACTTAAATTAAAAATATATATATTAGATTTTATTAAATTAAAAAAAAATGTTAATATTAAAATAACAAATTAAATTTAAAAAAAAAATATTAAATTTTAATAAATAAATGAATAAACAAATAAATTTTGAAATAAAAAATAAATTTTAAATATAAAGAAAAAAAAAAGAAAAAAAAAAACATTGTTAAAATAAAAAGTTAAAAAACTTTAAAAATCAATTAAAATTGTAAACCTGGAAAAAAAAAATTAAAAAAATATATTAAATAAAAAATAAAAATAAAAACAAATTAATTTGAAAATATTAAGTTTAACTTTAAAAAAAAATCTAATTTTAAATACACAATTTTAATTGAAATAAAAAAATATATAAAAATTTTATGTAATTAAAAAAATAATAATAAAAAAATAAAAAATTTTAAAAAAATATTAAATTCAAATAAATAAATAAATAAAAATAAAAAATTTACTAATTTTAAAAAATTAAATGAAAAAACTAGACATAAAATTTAATAATTAAAAAAAAAATTAAAAAAATTAAAAAAAATTAAAAAAAAAATTAATAAAAATTATTAACAAAATTTAGAAAAAAAAAAATAAAAACAAAAAAAATGAATAAAATTAAAAAAAAAAACAAAAAAAAAATTAAAACAAATTAAATTTCAAATATAAACATTAAATTTTAAAAAAATAATTTTAAATTTTTTGAATTAATTTTTTTTTTAAAAAAAAATCAAATTTAAAAAAAAAAAATATTAAAAATTAAAAAAGTAAAAAATAAAAAATAATTTTTTGATTGTGGTGGCGCCGCCAATCAACCTCCCACCCAGGTGACGGCGGAGGCCACCCGCTAGATGGGAGGGCGATTTCGGGAATCGCCCTCCCGCGGCAGGATGTCGATTCCAGGAATTGCCCTCTTGCGGTGGGAGGGAAATTCCCGGAATCAGCCTCAAGGCGATTCTCGGAATCGGCCTCCCGCGGTGGAAGGGCAATTCCCGGAATCGGCCTCCCACCGCAGGAGGGTGATTCCCAGAATCGACCTGAGGACGCGGGAGTGCGATTCCCGGAATCGGCCTCCCGCGGCAGGAGGGCGATTCTCGGAATCGACCTCAGGGCGATTTCCGGAATCGACCTCCCGCGGTGGGAGGGCGATTCCCGAAATCGGCCTGAGGGCGATTCCCGAAATCGGCGGGAGGGCGATTCCCGGAATCGGCCTGAGAGTGATTCTCGGAATCGGCATCTCGCCACGGGAGGGTGATTCCCGGAATCGGCCTGAGGGCGATTCTCAGAATCGGCCTCTCACTACGAGAGGGCGATTTCTGGAATCGGCCTCCCGCGGCGAGAGGGCGATTCCTGGAATCGGCCTCCTGTGGCGGAAGGGCAATTCCCGGAATTGGCCTTCTGCCACGGGAGGGCGATTCCCGGAATCGGCCTCCCGCCCAGGTGGTGGCAGACGCTGACTGGCGACGCCACCATGATCAAATTTTTTTATTTATTTTTTTAATATTTTTTTCTTTTAATTTGATTTTGATTTTGATTTTTATTTTTTTAAATTCAATTTTTTTTTTTTTTTAAATTCAAATTTTTTATTTTAAATTTAATTTGTTTTAATTTGTTTTTTTTTTTGTTTTTGTTTTTTTTTTTTAATTTTTGTTTTTAAATTTAATATTTTAGATTAATTATTTTTTAAAATTTAAGATTTATTCATTAAATTTATTAAATTTTAATTTAATTTAATTTTTTTTAAAATCTTTTAGTTTATTTGGTTTTTCATTTTTAAAATTTATAAATTGTTTCATTTAAAAAAAATAACAAATTTATGGATATTTGTTTTTTAATTATTTGCACGTGGTTTTTTTGTTTTTTAATGACAGTTTTTTTTATTATAATTCTTTTATTATAATTTTCTTTTTCAATTTTAAATCTTGTTTTTTTTTTTTTTTTAAATTTGGTTTTTTTTGTTAATTTTAAAATTTGTATTTTTGTTTTCTTATTATTATTATTATTTTAATTTAATTTTTTATTTTTTGTATTTTATTATTTTTATCTAAATTTTAATTTTGTAATTTAAATTATTTTTAAATTTTCTATTTAAATTTTTTTTTTAATTATATGGATTTTTTTAATAACTTAGAAAAAAATGTTTTTGATGTTTGTTTGTTTGTTTTTTTTTTTTTTTTTTCAAATTTTGTCATTTCTTTTGATATAATTTTCGAATATTTTTGTTTTTTTTTGTTTTATTTATTTATTTTTGTTTAAATTTTTTATTTTTACAAGTTAATTTTGTTTATTTTTACATTTTTATTGGTTTGTTATATTGTTTATATATATATATATATATATATATATATATATATATTTATCGAAGTTTTGTGTTTTATTACCAACATGAAAATCACCACTCTAAAAAAAATACGTTTTAAAATTAACATGAAAATCACCGCTCTAAAAAAAAAAGTTGATGCTGCATCAATACGTTTCAAAATTAGCATGAAAATCACTAACATTTTAAAACAAATATTTATACTTCATAAATAAAAATATTAGAGTGTCAAAAATGTGCTCAAAAAATCAAAATCGGGTGTTTTTTTATGCTACCAAAAAAAAGTAAGTAACAGTGCGGTTACCTATTTCATCGGTAACATTGTTAAAGGAGAATTGGGGGCCTCGGTGCAGAAGAGATCCGTTGGAAGATTATATTGGGGACATGATCCGGAAAGCATATCTAAAGGACATGGATATGGAGGTTAGGTGTCTGACCTGGTACAATGGCAGGGAGGGGGAGGAGTGCATTGCAAAACGGATTGACCTCTTCTTGGTTAACGAGCATCTACATCAGCAGATGGGCTCAGTCAAAACCTGGGTGGAAGGACTCCTCAGCTCAAACCATAGACCAATTGCGATGAAATGGAAATTTGAAAACAAATGGAAGGGATATCCCTTCAAATTTAATAGAACTTTTTTGGTGGATGCTGACTTCAAAAAAATGGTAATCTAATTTCTCAAGGTGCACACTCGGGAGTCGGGAATATCACCCATGGTGCACTTATCACAAACACTACACACGCTGAAATCCAGAGTCAGAATTTGGGAAAGAATTAAAAAGGAAAATCTTCTAAAGGATCTAAAAGCTATCTCGATTGAATCCAAAGGAATTTTTATAATATGGATAATGGCCTCATGACTACTAATGGATGGAAAAAAATTAGAGAAGTTGAGAAGGAAAAATGTAATATCCTAATCGTTCAGGAACAGTGCTGGAGATTAAAATGTAGAGCAATATGGCTCAAGGAGGGAGACAAAAACACAAAATACTTCCATTCATTTGCAAACAGCCGCAGAAACTAAAGAATATTTTCCCAGAGAACATTAACTTATTTACCGAGAGAAATTAATAAACGCAATCAGCAACAATAATAAAACATAAGCACACAATATTTAACAGGGAAAAAACTCCAGGGAAAACCCATCCAATGAAATTTCATTAACCACTGGCCAAAACCATGGCTAATCCAGCCAAGTGAGCCTTCACCGCTCACCTCCAGTCCCCCTTACAATGAAGTCTCTCCAGCCTTTTATAGGCTCCATTACATGCAATACCATGGGCTGAAAACCATGGGTGTACAATACCATGTGCCCCAAAACTACCCGATGGTTTACCCTGGTCAGCCTTGACTCTAACCAAGAGTCAATTTATCTAACACACTAATGCCATATGGGAGATTAGAGTTGATGGTCAAAGTTACATATCCACAGACTTTATTCAGGATGATGCTATTAAACATTTTGAAGGACTGTTCAGGGCAAGAGAGGGTAGTTTCATTAAGGAACAATTATGGGTAGTGGAATGTTTTCTGATCATGTTCCAACAGGAGGACAACGAATCATTAATTATTTTTCTAGGGACAAGAGTCTGGGCCCAGATGGATGGACTCTGGAGTTTTACCTACATTTTTTCGAATACATGTTGCAAGGCATCACTGCAATGGTGGAGGAGGCAAGAAGGACTGGAGGAGTTCATGGGGCGATAAACTCCACGTTTATCGCTCTCATACCAAATAAGAAAGGCACTATGACCTTTGAATATTACCGTCCTATATCTCTATGTAACACATTATACAAAATCATCTCTAAAACTATTGTGAAGCGTATCAAAGGAGTCTTGTCTCAGCATATATCACGAGAACAATTCAGGTTTCTGCATGACAAAGCTATCCATGATGTTGTGGCTATCACCCAGGAAACCTTACACTCTATTCATTCCAGGAAACTGAAGGTAGTGGTGATGAAAATTTATCTTAGTAAAGTTTACGATCGATTGGATTGGGCTCTACTCTGCATGATCCTGTATAAGGTTTGCATGACATGCGAGGCAGTGGAATGGATCATGGGATGCATTATGGGGGCTCCCATGGCAGTCATAATAAAAGACACGCCATCCAGATTTTTTAAAGCATGTAGGGGCCTCAGACAGGGTTGTGCACTATCTCCACTACTTTTCATAATGACTATGGATGCTTTAAGAAACAAGGTTAATTCGGAAAATCATGCGGTGTCGATAAAGGGCATCAATATTACTCGACTCAGGGAGATAATGCACAATTTTTTCGTAGATGACATACTCATTTTTTGCATGCTCATTAAGAAGATTTGGGAGGATATCAGAGAAACTTTTGATAAATTTTACAGAGCATCCAGAATTATTGATAATGTAGATAAATCATGTTTATATTTCTCCGAGGGGGACCCGGAGATCAAAAATTCAATCTTTGAGATATTCAATTACAAATGCTCCGGTATCAATGATGGTATAACATATCTGGGATTTCATTTAAAGCCTTCAAACTACAAGGTGGCGGACTAGCTATGTATTGTTGATAAATATAAAATGAAAATAAATGGTTGGTCCCTTAAATGGTTGTCGAGAGGGGGGAAACACATACTTGCATAGGCAGTTCTGCAACAACTTTCTGTATACTGGGCTCACCTCTACACCATGTCGCGGACTGTCATAAACAAAATTAAGTCAACCATATCAAAATTCATTTGGAATGGGGGCAGGGGGAGTGGTAAAAACCACCTAGCTAGTTGGGACAACATTACTATGCCAAAACAATGGGGTGGATGGGGACTGTTGGACACTGATACCTTCAGAAGGGCACTAATACTGAAACCAATATGGAGATGTGCCCAAATTCCAGGCATATGGAGTGATATTATCAGGCACAAGTATTTTAAAAACCAAACACTAGAGACCATATTCATAATGGGATGGGACGCTACAAAGGGAGGTTCAATGATTTGGAGTGGTTTTAGAAAAAATTGGTCATTGTACATATCCTCATTAAAGTGGAAGTTTGGAAACGGAATGAAAATCATGATCGGGGAAGGAGTTATCCGGGGTTTCCCTGGATACAACATCATAGACCCGGATCTTTGCAACAAAATTAATGGAATGGGCATCTTCTATGTTGGACAGGTAATACACAGTTGGCAGATGGGATCTCTGAGGTGGCACGAGGCCCACGAATTGGGGTTAAGGGGAAATGATATGGTGGCATGAGGAAATTTCCTGGATAAGAGGAGACAAATTGGTTTCTTCTATAACCAATCTGGGGACTACATCAGTTGGGGGGTAATCTAAAAAAGGGACAAGTGAACATTGCTGAAACATAATTGGAATCAATGAAACAACAAACAGGTCAAACAGTGGATTGTTGGTTCAAGAACATATGGAAGGAAAAGGTACAAATCAAAATTATTATTTTCATATGGATGGTATGGAAAGACAAAAAATTGACCTGGTCGAATTTAAAAGAGAGGGGCAAGATAGGACTGGAGATATGTAGAATGTGCATGAATCACGATGAAGAAAATTTCCATCTCTTTTATAGCTGTGCATTTTCTAAGCACACTTGGCATATAATTTTTAAAAAATTCAACATATAGTAGAAAACATTCTCCTCGGTACGAGACTGTATAAGCTGGTGGCATGCAAAAAGGAAAAAATTTAGAACAATTCCTGTTTACTTTAACTAGTACTTGTGGTGTTGCAGGAACAATTGGACTTTCAGAGACGGGGATGTAGCCCTGATGGAGTGGTAGAGAGGGTCATGCAAATATGGGAGGAGCCGATGAATTAAGACAAACCGCCAAGAGACTTATCTCACATAATGAGACCTTTTGACATCGATTGTCTGGCTGGTTTTTTTGACAGGGCGGCTCAGAATAATAGATGTGGTTGTGGTGTGTGGTTGATGATCAGTCCACTATGTCATTACAAGATATATTGGTACGGGGGACATGGATCAAACACCAGGGCAGAAATGTTGGCACTCCGGAGACTACTTTGGTTCACAAAGCAGCTCTACATCGACAAAATATGGATCTTTGGAGATTCCAAAGCACTGATAGACCACATGAACAACTTAAATTCCATGGCCCCGGGTCACCTAACTACGTGGATGGATAGGATTCAAGAGCTCTGAAGGACTTTCTCTCACATCATTTTCAAGCACATCTATAGAGAGAAAAACAACACAGCTGATAGATTGTCTAGAAAGGGACTACATGGAACATTGAGAGAGATGCACTATGAATTAACGGATGCCTTTGGTAATGGGGCAAAGTGCACCTTAAAATTTTACTAAAATTCTGCATTTTCAAGTGATGGGGATGTTTCTTGCATGAAGAAGGAGAACACTCAGGGGAAGGTTTCATATGCACACTCCATAAGGAAGATCCACATCAGTTGCTTGGAAGACTGGATTTTTTGATTCAGAACTATGTTTTTTGGCCACTACCACACTAGACACATTTGCAATGGACTGGAACATCTTACTCATAATTTGGATATTCGAGGTTTTTATCATGCATTCTCCATATGGGGATTGCGGAATGGTAATTTCAACTGATAAAACAAACACTTTTTGGCCGGACTCTATGCGAGCATCTTTTCATATGATATATTGTGACACATGTATGTAACTTTTTGAAATTATTATGAATATGAACTGACTATGTTCGGACGTTTTCTTCTTCTTCTGAAAAAACAAATAACAGCAAACAACTGCTTGCTACATTTTAGTGGTTCTTTCCAGAATAAATGAGGAAATCATTTTTATTTATGGCAGTGGATGTCTCAAAACTTTACGAAAATAAATAAATTAACTTAACTGTTTTTCCTGAACCATCCTCCTTCGGCTTAAATTCAAGCTTCAAATAAATTAACTTAACTATTTTTCCTGAACCGTCCTCTTTCAGCTTAATTTCAAGCTTCATGGGTTGAATGGTCTGAAGTGGTTGAGAAAAACTCGAAAGTATGAGTTGGAAATAAAAAGTAAACTTTTACAATAGGAACAATGCATGATTGCTCACAAAAGTTTCAACAACAATGGTATTTGTTTCTTGAAAATGCTCACGGCTGCAAAGAATCTCCATAATATGCTTATCCAAATGGTAAATACTTTAATGTTGTAGAGGAAATCCTTGGCGTGGCTACCGACCATCGGCTTTATGATTGCTAACAAAAATTTATGCAACCTTTCTTTCCACATTTATATTGTCAATTTCACTGCTTAAAAGCATGACTTTTAAGTCATCCAAAATTGTATCATGTAGTATTTAAAATTGAAGTTATGAGAATTTATTGCATTGGAGTATGCTCTTTGTAACTCTCAATAAATGATTATATTTCCTATTGTCTAGTGAGAGAAAGGGGTTTGTTCTAGCTAGAGAAAGAGGTTCAAGGCATTAATAATATTGAAAGAAAAAGCAATATATTGTTTCTAAGGAATTGCAAAACTATCATTTTTTTATCTATGTGCAACTTGCAAGGACCATTAGCATTGGAAACGTAGGTTCGGTATTCATAGTTATCATTATACTTGTATCAATATGTATTTCGTGTAAAAGAAAAAAATATGAAAATTAATTTATTATTATTATTATTAATCAAAGCATATTCTTCATTCTTATTGGGTCAATTGAGTCAAAAATAAAATTTATTATGTCAAAGAAATGTTATTGAGTAAAAGTCTCATTTAGAATTTTAGTAAGAAAGAAAAACAATTTTATTTTGATTCAAATAGTCAACATAAGACAAAGTCGTCCTCCTTGGGAACAAATCGACCTGAGCTTCCAAGAGCCTCCTATTCGACCTCTTAGACAGATACATATAGAGGATAGTTCAATCACTTTGGACTCATTCATTCACTCACATCATTGAATATATTTTTGTGTAAAAACAAGAATACGACAACTGAAGTCAAAGGAAAGAGAGGAAAGTCAAAGGAGAAAAAGAAGATGAGTTTTTCTTGTCAATTCTGTGAATTTTTCCAAGGTATTGTAGGTCCAGAATTTCAGGGGCCAAAAATTCAAGAAGGCCGAAATTTTTGGAGTTGACCAAATTTCAAAGGTTTGACCAGCATTGACTTTTGTTGACTTTGAATTATTGAGGAGAATTGTAGGAAGATTGACTTGGGTTCTTTGTGGCAGCCTTTGTCTTGGTTTTGGGTCTTGGATATATCACTTTGATCTGATTCTATAAGAAGAGAATTTTCTTGGCTTTTCCCCTTGTGGGGTTTTTTTCATGGCTTCGAGCCTAATTTCTTGTGTTCTTTGTCTCTTGTGATCTTCATGTATTGTATATTTTGGTATTTTCTTAATGAAGATAATATAAATCTAATAATAAGCCAACAAAAATTCATAATTAGTTATCAAGTTAAGAGAAATATACCCTAATGTACAAGCTTCTTGGTTTCTCATCACATAGCACATATCCAAATGCTCAATGTGTGTTATCATGGAGCAAGAAAAGCTACCAATTTTATTACAGTGAATTTCTATTTGTTGTGATAACATTTTGATGTGTTTTCTTAACACCTAGAATCATATACGTGAACTAAAATGCTTGTTGCTTCATGTTAACCATTCTAGATATCAATATTAGGGAAGAAGATAGTTAAAAGCAATTTTTTCCTTACAATTATATATTGAGGTCTAAACATTTGTAGATTTCAGCTTTGAATTACAAAGCTTGTTCTTTCCTATTTACCTTTATGGATCTCAATATTAGGAAAGAAGACAGTCTAAAACTATATTTTAAAGTACAAATATTTGTCATATGCCATTGAAAATTTAATTGCCATGCACATATTATTAGGACCTCCTACTTTCATTATTTTTTCTAGTCCTAACGTGGGGGTGGGGAGGGTGATCTTAGAATAACCTATCCAAATTTTTTTCTTGCTAGGCCCATAGCTAACAAACCAAATTTATTGAGATTATGGGGTAGATTCAATTATGAGATTCAATCCCGGAGATATATTATTCCTCATTACCTCCTTGCTCGGGATTCTAGAACATTTTAAGAGAGAAAAATAACTAATGGGGGAGATGTTATCGGAGAACAAATAATTGGTATGGCTCTACAAATGATTTTATATCATTCACACATGGAATGGAATAACTCGGTGGAATTGAAATGGAATAGATTGGAGGATAAATAATAATCTATTATGGATAGATGGGAGGATGTAACAAATCGTAGAAGAAAGGATTTTCTAGTTGAATGCACAAAATTGACCAAACATTTTATCAGAACAAATATTGAACTAAAATGAATGGTCTTGTTCCCATTACCAGCTCTTCCTCCTAAATTGAGGCCAATTGTTTAATTAGATGAAGGTGGAATAATTACCTCGTTATATCTAAATGAACTTTATCGAAGAGTTATCAATCAGAATGATACTCTTACAAATTTATTAGCAAGAAGTGGATTTGAGTCATTTGTTATTTGTCAGACAAAATTGATGCAAAAAGTCATATATGCACTTCCCAATAATGGTATCAGTGGAAAACCAATGAGAGAAAATCATGATAGGCCTTACAAATTGTTCTCAGATGTGATCAAAGGCAAAGAGAGAATATTTAGTGAAAAATATTGGGCAAATGATTTAATTATTGAACTCATTTTGTTATTGTGGTGGGTCCCTTTCTATCATTGTATCAATGTGGATTACACCAAAAAATAACAATAGTGATTTTTCAAGAATTTGTAATTCATATTCTAATTGGAAAACATATTTCTGCCAATCTAAGAGCTGCTAAAATTATGATTCTAGATAATGGATCCATTATATGGGAAGTACTTCAAGAGGTTATGCAGGGACATATTGCATTGTTGAATCAAGAACTTGAATTATACAAATTGGACATACAAGTGTTTCAACCTATTTTAGTAGAAGGACATGTCATTCATTTACATCCATCTGTTTTTGGAGGATTTAATGCGTACTTTAATAGTGATCAGATTGTTGTCTGTGTACCGTTATCTCTGGAAGCTAGAGAAGAAGCTCGTTTACTCATGTTTTCCGGGGCAAATATTTTGTCTCCAGCTATTGGGGATCTTATTTCTATACTAATTCAGGATATGCTTCTTGGATTTTTTATATATCAACGATTGAAAATAGTCAAGGTTTTTATGGGAATAGGTACCATCTATATCACTAAAAAAAGAAAATATTTTCTTGTAATAAATATTCCTTTTATAGTTACAATGACGTTCTTAGAGCTTATCGATAGAAACAAATTGACTAATACAACCCCTTATGGATTTGGTGGGGAGAAGTGGATTTACATATCATTACCTAAAAAAACCAAGAAGCCCCTATCGAATTTCAATGTGAATCTTTGGGAACCTACCACGAAATCCGTGAACATCATTGAATAAGAAAAGGTAGAATGGGGGGAATCCTTAATATATATATTCAAATGAATTTTGGTTGTACTCATTTCAATCGAGAAATCGAAGAAACCATATAAGGTTTTTCTTGTTCCAAACACCCAAATAAATCATTACCAGCTCTTAAGATCTAATGTTATTAATCTTATGATTTTTTCATTAGTTCATATATAGAAATCGAGGAATCCTTTTAATAATAGGCTTGAACCAATTGCTTAATCCTACTCATGCAAATATGGTGATTTTTATTAATAATGAATGAACAACATTTCCCTTTGATAATTCTCCCCTTAATAATATAGTGATGAATAAAACCGATGTTAAAAATATTATTAACATATTAATATATCACTATGAAATGACATATATATCACATATCTTGGATCAACTCAAGGCTTCTATGTTTCAAAAATCTACTGATACAACTATTTCATTAGGAACTGATGATATTTTAATATCTCCTATCAAAAGAAGGCTCATATAAGTTTCAGAGCAACAATTTTTTTTTTCATAGAAACAGAATCATTATGGGAATGTATATGCAGTGGAAAAATTATGTTAATCAATCGAGATATGGTATGCTACCAATGAATCTTTTAGAAAAGAAATGAATTTCAATTTTAGCGTGATTGATCCCTTAAATATAGTACATGTGATGTCCTTCCCAAGATCTAGGGGAATTACATCTCAAGTTCACCAATTAGTAGGTATAAGAGGATTAGTGTCAAATACTCAAGTAAAAACCATTGATCTACCCATTCAAATGAATTTACGTGAAGGGATCTCTTTAACGAAATATATTATTTCTTTTTATGGGGCTCATGAAGGAGTTGTGGATACTGTTGCACAAACAATAGATAATGGATACCTCACACGTAGACTTGTTGAATTATTTCAACACATTGTAGTACGCAGAACATATTGTGGCACTATCCAAGGTATTTTCGCAAGTTCCATTGAAGGTTGAGATAGCGACATAAATGAAATTTTTGTACGAACACAAATACTAATTTGTTGTGTGCTAGTAGACTATGTATGAATAAATAGGATATGCATCTCTACATGCAATCAGGATATTAGATTTGTACTTGCAAATCAATTAATAAACCCTCAAACACAACCAACCCCCTTTACTAGCAAGAGTATATCTTGGATTTTTCAATTATGTTATGGTTGGAGTACCACTCGTAGTCACATGATTGAATTAGGATAAATAGTAGTTAATATTGTAGACCAACCCATTGGGGAACTAGGAACTTAACTAACACTAAGGAATTTTCATACTAGGGGGGGTATTTACTGGTGATAAATTTGAACATGTATAAGCCCCTTTCAATGGAAATATTGAATCCAATGAGAATTTGGTTTATCCCACACATACATGTAATGGAAATCTTGCTTATCTATGTCATAATAGATTATCCATTACTATTGATGGTCAAGATCAAGTACAAAACTTAACCATTCCACCACAAAGTTTTCTTTTGGTTTAGAATGATCAATATGTGGAATCAGAACAAATTCTTGTCGAGTTTCATGCTATAACATCTTCCTTAAAGGAAAAATTTCACAAAAATATATATTATAACCCAAAAGGAGAAATAAATTAGAGTACCAATGTGTGTCATGCACCTGAATATGTACATGGTAATGTTCATCTTATACTCGGGATGGGTTATCTGTGGATTTTATTGGGAGATGTATACGGATCTGGTGTAGTACCCTTTCCATTTCATAAGTATCAAGATCAAGTAGATGTTCAAACTTTTGTTTCCAAACGTTAATCACTTTCTGATTCTTACATGGATCAAGTGGAACATAGATCGGGTGAGTCAAATTGTTATGGGAAGGAGGAAAAAATGTTCAATTATTCAAAAATTGAAAATGATTGGACCATATCCAATGAGCATCAAGACTCTATTTATGTCACCTTTCCCCTAAGAATTACAATATGAAGGGGGGAAAGCAAATGAATTGATTTATTGTCCCATTGCGTTGTGATAGAGAATGGGGTAAAAGGAATAATACCTTGTCCTAATGTGATTCTCAGAATACCCAAAAATGGTATTCTACAAAGAAATTTCAGTTTTGTATAATCTAATGTAAAACATGGAATACCTGATGGGTTGAATATGAAAACACCCTTTTCCCTAGATTTATTGAGGGAAGGGGACAACTTGTAGATTTAAATTAGAAATTTTGTTTCTTATGAAGATGGTGAATGAATCCAAGTAATGAGTGATACAAGTATTCCATTGGTTTGAACTTTTCTACAACTTGATTGAGGATAAATAGATTCTATAGAATATGGGGCTTATGTTTCTCTTATTTCAGTAAGAACAAAAAATATTGTTAACAATATGATTCAAATTAGCTTGATCAAATACCCCATTTTTTTCATGGGGAGAAGGGACAATAAAGCAAGTTCAAATTTGATGTTCTATAACAATTTGGACCACATTAATATTTTCTCTTCTAATGGAGTGAGTAAATCAATTAGTAAGCATCAAGGAACTAATTTTTTAATTATCTAATGGGGAAGAAGACAATGGCTATTTTATGGTTCTATCACCATCTGATTGTTTTCGAATCATTCTATTCAAGGATTCTAAATGTTATGATACCAGAAATAAATCAAATAGAAAGGATCATATGAGAAAAATCATTTAGTTTTTGGGTCTCTTGGGTCATTTACATAGCATAACCAACCATTTTCCGTCCTCCCATTTTTTAACTTATAAAAAATTATTATCAAAGAAACATTTCATTTTCCACAATTCTTTCAATACTTTCCAAGCACCTAAATATTATTTCATGGATGAAAACATGAGAATTTATCATTTTGATCCATGCAAGAACATCATTTATAATATCTTGGGTCCAAACTGGTGCTATTCCTCATCTGAATTCTACAAAAAAACATTTAAAGTAGTTAGTCTTGAACAATTGATTCTTGAAAGTGTATGGATATCTAAGGATGGGCCACTCTCCAAATATGGTCAAATTATAGCAGTTGATGAGGAGTATTTATTCATTAGATCAACTAAACCCTATTTGGCTACTCAAAAAGCAATTGTTCATGGTCATTATGGAGAAATTCTTGACAAGTGAGATACATTGATAACATTAATATATTAAAGGTTAAAATTCAGTGATATAATTCAATGTCTTCCTAAAGTTTAACAATTGTCAGAAGTTCGTTTGAAAAAATCAATATCTATGAATTTGAAAGAAAGTTTGAAAATTGGACTGCAGATATGAAAATATTTCTTGGAAGTGTTTATGGGTTATTCATCATCGATAGGATAATTATGGAGCAATGTTAGATTCATTTGGTCAATAATATTAAAAAAATTTACTGATCATAAAGGGTATGAATTTGTGATAAGCATATAGATATTATTGTATAACAATTGATATCGAAAGTATTAATTTTAGAAATTGGAACAAATAATATTTTTTCACCAAGGGAACTCACTATGTGATCACAAGCATAGAGAAAGGATTGTGCTCTAGTAGAGGAAATTTATTATCAAATCATGTTATTAGGAATAACAAGGGAACCTCTAAATACTTAAATTTTTATATTTGAAATGAGTTTCTAGGAAACACCTAGGAAACGACTTGGGTCTTAGGTAAACTTGATCTACAAGGTCATATCTATTAGTTGAAAGGATTGAAGGAAAATGTTATTCTCAGGGATATGATATATGTCGGTAGTAGACAAGATATTCATCATTCAAGGAAATAGAATAGAATAGATCTAGGAATAGGGAAATGGAATACATTTAGCATCAAAGTGAAATATATTTAATTCATCATGAGAAAGTACTATTTTTTTCATTCAAGAAAATTCTCACAATATATTGAATCAACCATTAAAATAGTCTTCAGAACGAGATTTTTTGTTATGTTCATGAATATCTCTTCTATAATAGGAAGAATATCAAATATTCTATGAGTGAGAAAATTTATACCACATACTAGATAGAGAGGCAATCTTTGAGATGTAATTTATTCCATTGGAATAATTATATATTATGATACATGTTTCATTATTTTGGGGAGGAAAAAGAACGAGAATGAGAAAAATATATTGGAACATTGGTTTTGAAGAGATTATGGAAGTAAGAGTTTAGGGAATAAAACTAGGAAATAGAAAAAAAGGGGGAGGGACATGAGAATTTACTGAGTTGGATGTTATTTCATCCAATATCTCATAAGTGCGAATTTCATTAATTGTTTCAGTTGGCTACTCCAGATTGAAAATTCTTCTTAATGTAATAACCATTTTATTATCTTGTGACATCAAAAAACTTGAAGAGAGAAATAATTGAGGAATCTATCATTTAAAAAAAATCATTTATTTTATTATTTAAGTTCATCTTTATGAGGGGGTAATATGGATATGTACGTCATATGATCTCCTTTTATCATACTGAGCTGTATCTACATGATATCTAGTGTCGAAGTGGGTCAAAATGTTTATTGGAAAATAGGGGGGTTTCAAGTTTATGGATAGGAAATTATAACTTCTTGGGTTGTAATTGTTAGAAACAATGGAAACCGAGACACTATTGAGAGGGGGTTGAATTAGTAGTGTGACCAAACATACAACTCTTCAAAATTCATACTTTTCAATCACTTTGGAAACTACTCATGTAATCAACAACACAACACAATCATGTAAAACATGTTGGAAAATGTAACTAGGTTTGGTCTTCATTTAATGTATTTGAGTCATCTTGTAATGTACTTGTTAAAAGAATAAAGAAAATAATTTTATTATTATTATTTTGACTTATTAAAGCATGGGTTTCATGCTTGGGTCACCTTGTTTTGGGTCAAAGTCCCCATTGAGGATTTCTCGGGACTTATTCTAAGTTAATAGAGTCATTGTACTTTTAAAGAGACCCTTATTGGGCTTTTGAATCATGTAAAAAGGTTTAGTATTGAGTCAAATATGATTATGTATCTTCCACATCAAGTCAGCCTAGAAGATATCAAGTTAGCCTAAAGACCCTAACTCGACCTCACATGGAGCCTATGAATACAAGAAAATTGAATTCATTTGGTGCGCTCTCTCTAACAAGAAGTTTGAAGTTTTTTCTGGGAATCCAAAAGAAGTGTGAGTTTGGGGAAGTCTAAGGAGACGAAGAAAATTGAAATTTTTTTGTCTCTTTTTCTCTATTTCGTGCTGTGGATTGGGAGATCGAAATATTCCAAGTTTTACTGCTGCAGAAAGTCGTATGTTGTTGTAATATGTTGCCTAGAAGAATTTGTTGGAAAGGGGTCAAAATTTGGGAGGCTAACTTGGTGTGGAGGGAAGGTCCGGTGTTTGTCTAGCCTAAAGAGTCTCAAAGAATAATATTGAAAGGAATAATTTCTTGACCAGGTTTTCCCCTCGAGGGGGGTTTTTCCCTAGCATAGTGTCTATCTCTGGTCTTTGGTAATTGATTGATGAACTAAAATAAAGAAGATATAAATAATCATAATAGCAAGAAACATCGCAATTAATTATCAATAATAAGAAAATATTTCTGCCTTTCTGATTTTCTAACATGCTTTCAGAACTTTGGTGAAGAAGGAAGAAAAAGGCAGTCTTCAACACTTAATCAAGGAACCATTCAAAGGATAATTTTAGGGAAGGAATCTACTTCACTCTAGGAATATGTATAACACAATCAAGGGAGAAAACAAGCTTGAAGGAGCCTCAAACTACAGGTCCTGGAAGAAGAGAATTAACCTCATCCTTGATAAGAATAAGGTATTAGACTTGGTCAAAGTAAAAGTAAACAATCCTATAGAGGATTCCAGTGATGATGAAAAAGTCAAATTCAGGGTACTATAATTTGTGGCCATGACTTTAATGGTAGAAGGAATAAAGGACAACCTTGTCCCATTCATAGCCAACATCGATCATGCTCAGGAAATGTATGAATCCTTGTCGAAGTTATTCACTATTAATAACATTGGTTAAGTAGCAAGTTTGAAGAATGAGTTAAGGACTACAAATATGACTAAAGAAGACACAATGGCATCCTTATTTGTGAAGATATCAAGAATTATGGATGATCTTTTGGCCATTAATTAAATTGTTCCAGATAAAGAACTCGTGATCACTTCTCTTTTAGGATTAGCACCTACTTGGGGAGAATTTGTTGCAGGACTTAACAGTTCGAAGGAAGCTCCCATCTTTGAAGAACTATGGACTGCTTTCGGTCATAAATAATTAAGAATATCATTAACTGCCAATATTGAAGGAGTATCTAATTCCTATATTGCTCAACATAAAGGAAAGAAATCGAAAGGACCAAGGAAGAAAGTTGACATGTCTAAGATAGAATGTTATGAATGCCATAATATGGGTAACTATAGGAGTGACTTCCCCGACAATCTGAGAAACAAGAAGAGAGAGATCAAGCCAACATCGCTAAAGAATAAAACTCAAAGAAATTCAAGCCCAAAGAAACTAACATTAGGGAATTACACTACTAAGTCCTTTGCTTTTAGCCTCATCATCTGTTAAATCTACCCTCCACATAAGTTTTATTTTTTGTATAAAACAACCCTATAAAGGTTCTTTGAAAAACCCTAACCTAAGGGTATGCTAATAATTTGTGCAACCATAAAACTACTTAGGATTATTGATGGAGTCTAAGGGAATTTCTATTATGTTTTGATATATTTATTATGTTGCTTGAAATCCCAAACCTTTGAAGTTTTGGTATAGTAGGGTTTCCTTTGCTATGTTGTGAAACCCTAGATCTTTAGTGTTTGTTTGGGTATATATGCAAAACCCTTGTTATGTATTTAAAGTAAGGTCCTAGGAATGAAACCCTAGGTATGTGTTCATTTGGCTGAAACCCTAGCTTGGTCTAGGTGGGTATATGTCTAATATGTTAATGTTGTCGGACATATACATGATAATGAATTCCTAAATACATGAGTTCACCTAGTTATTGATGGTCATAAGTCTTAGGATTAATATAAATATTTATCTGAGTCTCTAGGATGATTATGTTTGGAAATCTAGGGTTTTGTAGCTAAACCCTAGTAGTAATTAAAATTCTCTAGTATGTATGATATATCAATCTGAGATCTATTTATATAATGACTATTGAGGTTGTGAAAATTAAATTCTAGGGTTTTGGAGTTGAACCTTAGTAGAATTGAAAGTATTTGATGAATAATGACTATATTTGAGATTTGGTTGGATTTGATGGTTGATTGAAAAATCCATAGTTTTCAACTAACCCTATTAAAATATGGTCATGTTAATGACAAATTTGGGATTGAATTTGATTGATTCTCTTGTATGAAGTCTAGGATTTGTATAAAATATCTAGTGGAAAGTCTAACATATGAATTCTGAAAGTTGTTAGATATCTTGTAGATCTATATTGTTTCTAGGGTTTGCTATATGTTGTAGTAGGGTGTGTTACACCTTTTAAAGAATCATTGAAACCCTAGATAGAATTAAATTTGTTATGTATCTTGTTTGTAATTAATCTTGGGTATGTGATATGTATAAATTTAAAATTCTTTCGTGATTTTGATATGGCTAACTTCATGCTTCTATAGATTTGGTTGTACTTGAAGTTGTTCAGGTGAAAAATATTCAAGATTGGTGAAGATGATCGTAAATTAAAGTTGATATGATAAGCATGATATATGAATGACTCTGATAAGAAGGATGGAAGCCATGAAATATTCTTTGTTGTTGTGAAGAAGTAATAGAACTCCCTAAGTTAAGAGGGATTCTGGATCAAATATCCCTAGGATAAGAGGATGGTTGAGAATATTATTTGTATATGAATGATTAGATCCTCTATGGTTAAGAGAGAGTGACATATATAATTCTCTACTCCATGTGTCATGTACTAGACCAAGACTAATAATCGTAAGTCTTAGTGTAGGCCATGAGTGAGAGAAGAAAATTGGAGAATGTTGTTGAAGAATATGTTGTTGCATGAGAAGTAGGGATAGGAAATTTTATGATGAAGGAATATTTTGTTAAAGATTCAGTTTATAGTCCTACTAAAAAAAGTTGAGAAGCAACATCAAGTTGTCTAGAAGACCTCGAAGGTTTCTATTTGTTTATGTACATGTGAAAGTATATTATTCATTGGGGTTGTGCTTGTACAAGTGAATATCTTGAAGGATTTGATAGCATGTTTGTTACCAATCAGTTTGATTGGGAGAGATTTTTCATCCATGATATGTTGTATCAAGGAGTGTTGAGGCTTTGTGAGTGAAGTATTTTCTAGGAGGACATCTGGTCGGCACTTTGTGTTGATGTCTAGGTCCCAAAGTTGGAAAGGTTGCGTTGATTAAAGAGCTCTATTTTGGATACACACCTGGATATTTGGGTTGGTGGTTAGCGAGTAAGCCTGATGGTACCTAGAGAGCATGAAATCTTGATTCAATCTTAGTCCCACATGGATAGATTGCCTTGGTCAGGAATCTAGTCAGTGGCATTGCGGTGCCTAAATTATTGAAGGACCAATGGATAGATTTCCCTGGTCAGGAATCTAGACCATGGAATTATGGTGCCTAAATTTTTTCATTGTTCATATAGTATGATATCTTCCATTTTACTTGTATATGATGAATAAATCCCTAATTAAGAGTGAGTGTCAAAGAATGTAACTAGGTCCAGTCTTCATTTAATGTATTTGAGTCATATTGTAATGTACTTATAAAAAATAATAAAGAAAATAATTTTATTATTATTAATGTCACTTATTAAATCATGAGTTTCATGCTTGGGTCACCTTTTTTTGGGTAAAAGTCCCCATTGAGGACTTATAGGATTTATTCTGCGTTAATAGATTCATTTTACTTTTAAAGAGACCCTTCTTGGGCTTTTGAATCATGTAAAAATGTTTAGTATTGAGTCAAATGTGATTTATGTATCCTCCACATCAAGTTGGCCTAGAAGAGATCAAGTCGGCCTAAATACCCTAACTCAACCTCACATGGAGCCTATAAATACAAGAAAATCGAATTCATTTGGTGCACTCTCTCTAACAAGAAGTTCGAAGTCTGTTGTCGGGAAGCCAAAAGAAGTGTGAGTTTGGGAAAGTCTAAGGAGAAGAAGAAAATTGAAATTTTGGTGCCTCTCTCTCTCTCTATTTCGTGGTATGTTTTTGGAAGCTGCTACCTAGTCAAAGTCGCTACAAATGGATCGAAATTATGGAGGCTGACTTGGTGTGGAGGGAAGGTTTGGTGTTTTTCTAGGGTGAAGAGTCTCAAAGAATACTATTGAAAGGAATAATTTCTTGATTGGGTTTTTCCCTTGAGGGGGGTTTTTCCCTGGCATAGTGCCTATATATGGTGTTGATTTTTTTATGTGTTGCTTCTTTGGTAATTACTTGATGAACTAAAAGAAAGAATATATAAAAAATCATAATAAAAAGAAACATCACAAGTAATTATCAAGAATAAGAAAGTATTTTGTCTTTCTTATTTTCTAACAAAACATAACATCGTTATCACGATAAAGCACATGTACAACATATACATAAGAAATAAATCCCTCTTATATTTATTTGGAAAATACAAGCTACAACATGATCACATCATTTCCCCACAAGCTGCTAATTATAGGTTTATCAACTGCTACTAAAATTAACTTCTATCCCTGCTTCTTTATTAGTATTCATTGAAAGGGACTGCTTCCCCTTCTCATTTATCAATTTTCACTAAAAGGGACTCCTGACCCTACTCGTTCGTAAACTATTGTTGAAAGGGAATATTTCCCCTACTTATTTATTAATTGTTTTTGAAAGGGACTCTTGCCCCTGCTTGTTTATTAGCCTCTGCTGAAAGGGAATCTTTCCCATGCTCATTTATTAACTACTACTAAAAGGGACTTGTTACCACTCAAACCAGTAGGGGACCTAAAAGGGGCTCCTAAAAGGCCAACTATTAGTTCAAGGGAAAGGATGGAGACTTAGCCCATTGTCACCACAGCTAAGACTACTTGTTTTTTACGAACTTTCACCGATGGGAGGAGACCCGATAATTAGGAATTCACTTGTAAAGGACGGGTCAAAAAATAGATGCAAAGTGACCTTAAATACCCTTTCCCTAGGATATGATTAAGAATGGAGCTTGCTTTCTCTTTAAGCAAGGTACAAAACTTTCCAGAGAAAGGAGGTGAGGATCTGAGGGTTAGGTTAAAGGAATATGACTTGAAAAGGATTTTCCCAATCCATAAAATCCTTAGAGTACTTGGATTCTCGAGTTTCCCTTGATGGATTGTCTTTGGTAAGAAATAGGACCACACGGGGCCAAGTGGACCCAACCTGGGTTAAGGGGATGGAGTCTAGCAACCAATGATATTCTTAACCTGACTAAGGCAAGGGGAAAGGATCAAACAAGAATTTTCATCTAAAGAAGTCAAATTTATCCTATGAGGGACTAGCCTTGGGAACATTAGAGAAAAATTTGATCTTATACCTATGGCTTAGGATATCTCGCAACCCCACTGTCGGAATATTTTCAAATTTAGAGGAGACCTTGAGGACACACCAATGCAATAGAGCCTAGGAGATAAAAAAAAATTGAGGGCTATTTTCCCGGTAAATTGATGCCCTGGGTGGCCCAACGTGGCTAGACCTAGAAGAGGGAGGAAAAGGTGAAATAATATGGTTTAAATGAACACCCTTTGATGGATCAGTGCCTACTTCCTCTTGGGGATATGGAGTCAAGGAGAATTATGAAGATGGAATTTGTTTCTTTTTCAAGGAGGCTCTCAAAGTCGACTTCATCCAATGTTAAGGGCAAGAGAAGAAAAGTGACATTAAAATAATTTATACTTCGTTGCAAATGGAAAAGGCTTATTGATATAAATCAATATCTTGGACAATTCATTCATCAAACATGGCCCACACATATAGATAATCTAAATAGAAACATAATTCCACATTGGTGTCGTAAATGCATGCAACAATTAGCCCTAAAATAGCGAAAATCTCATAACCAATGTATGCAAAAAAAAAAAAAAAACAGTGTTAAAATTCCACTTAAATGTAAGAGAATATATCCAAATAGAATCACATTTTCAATATAAGAATATCCAAAATAAGAAGAACCCAATCCATACATCAAAATTCATCCATTATCCAAAAATATCCACCAAGGAAAAAGTGTGAAGTTCTTTAATGAGAGAATGATCCAAATCCAAGTGATGATACAAATTAAATCAAGTTACTCCTACTTATAAACCAATTAAGAGTTCTAATTGCCTAATGGGCCTACATTAGCCCTTAAAATAAAATAATGTGAAAATTAACCAACGTTTGGTGACAAGCCCACCAAACTAGCTCACAAATAAAATAATAAGCCTCTCAAGAGGTCAAATAATAATTTAAGCATGTTGTAAAGGCCTCCAAGCGATCTGATGAGGTCCATAAGTGTCATAATAATGAATAGGATCCTCAAAAGTGATGGACATGGGGGTGGCTCCTTGTTCTCCAAACAATAAGTCTGTGGTGCTCCCAATGGGTGTGGGGGCACACTTGTGACCTCATGTGTCTCCAAATCAGTCGAAGATTCTTGTATACAATCTATGAGGGTTCATCTGATGGAATGAATGATTCCATGTCAATTTAAAAATCCTAGGACACCTGCCAAGTGTGTGGTACACCTGTGGGGCCAACTGGGCATAGTATACCAAATGCATCTTCTTCATCCAAAAGGTGGATTTCGAGCAATATCTGAACATATATGTGGATCCATGGAGTGTTTTCTACTACTGTGGAGGCCCATGGCTCTCTACACACACCATATATGTTCCAATGTAGCCCTATGGAAGGTTAGGAACCTGTATAGGGAGACAAAACCAAAATGGACACCATTTTCAATCCTGCTTCAAGATCCAATGCATCCCCTAGCTTTCCAGTACAACAATTCATTAAAGTAATTGAGTAAAATAGCTTGCGAACCATGGGAAAAAAATGGAAACTTCATAGTGGAATTCCCTTCCATAGTGTCATTTGGCATGTGCTAATGTTTCCAAGCTCCAAAGGGGGTTAACTAGGTACCTTATTAGATGGTCTCTACCTTTAGAGGGGATATTATGTCCAAGGTACATCCCTAAAATGGTAGTGGCATGTGATAAAGAGGTGAAATGGAATAGGAAATGAGAGGGGGAACCCTTGGTCACATATCGGGGCACAAGGGTAACTAGAAAAAGGGAATCCCACACCTAGGTATATAATGTGTAGGAGGGAGAAATCATGGTACATGAGGTGCCCCGACCTTGATTTTTCCACCCTTCTTTATATACCTTTTTCCTTTTATGATTTTCCTTTGATTAACTGCTCGGGGCTCAAAGGACAAGAGCATGATTTGTAATATATAGCAGTGACTACCCCCTTTTTGGCAGGGTGTTTCATTTCCATCTAGGGGTTGGGACGATCTTGGGTTCCTAAATGATAAAGGAGGCTCATCTAGGGCCTATGGAACTAGGGTGATGGCCATGGGTATGGGGTAGAGCTCATGTATTGGATTTTTCCCACGTGCTAATTATGTTTGTCTCGACCACCTTTTTCATCTTGGGGTACGTTTTCTTCTTGAATTTGGCCATTTATGCTTTTACATTTCTTTTTATCTGCTTCAACCTCTGAGGCATCGTTTCAAGCTTGACCCAAGGTGGGGGAAAGGGAATGGGGAGGTTAAACCTATGTGGACCTAGAGAGGCAATGTGTACCCATGTGGGAGAGATGATGAATGGGGGTATAGTGAATGGAATGGGAGTAGTATATGTGGATAAGGGAGCAGTACCATGCAACCAAAATCAGGCCACCCTAAAACCAAATTTTCAGTAAAGGAGATCCCACGGGACAAAAATCCAAGGGTAACATCCAAAAGAGGTCAAGGGGACAAAAGCACAAACTAAGCCCACTCTTTCTGTCAAATCCACCCATCAATCCACGCCCATAAGTGTCCATGATAAGTAAACCCAATAATTAATTACCAAATGACAATACATACCTTTAGGTTCGGGAGGCCCACCTTCAAACATATGATCAATACAAATGGGTGAGGGATCACATGGTTGTCTCAGGTGGCAGAGAAATGGCACAATAATCTAATTGAGGGTTGCAAGGGGTTAATGGCTATCGGCTGAGGTCCATCATGGAGAAAATTTTTATGCTAGTGATGTCACCCACGAAGTGGTGGATAACATGACTCTTTCCCCTTCTTGTTTATCATCGTCTGCTGAAAGGGAATCTTTCCCTTGGAATGCAAGCTACCACTTACTAGCCCCATTGATTCATTTTTCATCCATTTTCAAACTAGAACCAATAGACCATTTATTTCATAACAAATAAACTTTCTTACCTCAACTTTTCACCAAAATCACCATTAAACACCTTTAGAAATCCTTGATTAGTGGTAAAACACCAATTATACTAGCAATCATTGATCACTGATCAAATCACCAACCCTACATAACAACAACATCAATCCTTACCATTAAATAACCTTTGACCAAAACATCAATCACCAATTCATTGTTTTCCTTCTCAAAGACCTTTGAGACGCCAATATTGGTCTTTGATTCACCTCGGATGCGTACCCACATTATGCATCTCATTGCACCAATAAAATTATACTCTCTTTCCTTGGTTGCTTGAATTCTACTTATAAAGAATTCTAGACGGATATTTTTGGTAAGTTAACTTAGTTATCATGCACTTTGATATTTGCATGAATCTCTTATTTTTTCTTTTTTCATGCTCAATTGAGTCATCTTCATCTGATCTTCAAGTCTTCTAACTCACCTTACATGTTTCCACTTGAGAAACTAAACTTGACTACTCAAATTTACTATTCTGGAATTTTTACAAGTTTTGGTAGGGGTCTTCTAATTCTAGCGAATCTCCAAATTTGGCTTAACTCCCAAATATGACTCTAATCTGGTTCATGCCGCCAATAATTTCACCAACTCATTCATGCATTCTTTATCAAGCTGTACCAATCCTTTTTATATTTGGCATAACTTTCAAGTTTCTGACTCATCCATGCAAATATGGCATATAACGAAAAAATTATAAGTTGTCAACTCATCCATTGTGGGACCTCTTTATGCTATAGCCCCATGGGCTTAACTTATAGCTACCAACCTGATCATACAGAATGGGCTAAGCTTTTTAAAACAACACTTTTTATTTTTCAAATAGCTTGAAGGCCCTCGATCACAATACAAAGATCAACAACAAAACTTTGTCCCAAGCATGCCTTCAATTATTTTCCAGCACGTTTCCTGTTTCCCAAGCCCATCATCCTAAATATTTCTCCCTTTGCACCTTTTTTTTTCCTCCAAGGTTGAGCCTTCCGAGATTTTCCTTCTGTTTTTTTTTTCCTTCTTGTGGTATTTTTCCTTCCAATTTTTTTCTTCTGGGTTTTCCTTTTGGGATTTCCTTTCGGGATTTACCTTTCGATTTTTTTCCTTTCAGTATTTCCTTTCAGGTTTTCCTTATGAGTTTCTCCCTTCTAGGATTTTATTTTCCGGGAATTTTTATTCCCACATTTTTTCTTTCCAGGATTTTCCTTCCAGTTTTTTTTCTTCTGGGATTTTTTCCTCCCAATAGTTTTCTTCGGGGAAAGTTCTTCTGAGTTTTTTCTTCTAGATTTTTTCCTTCTAAGTAATTCCTTATGGGTTGTCTTCATTCTGAAGTCACCAATGCTACGTGTTTCCATATGAGTGGTGACATGTGTCACTCATATTTGGGCCACTGGGGTACCCAAAAACATTAAATCTATCCACAATGTGTCCTGATTCTATATTGCCACATCATGTTGATTTCATTATCCATTATGCATCCATGATCCAATCACCTTGCACCATATTTATTCCGGTGAAGAGAGAGAAAATGGTCGGGGACCTTGCTTTTTTCATCAAATTCCTTTGTTAAATAATTTTAACATAAAAACCACCAAATTCAAGCCCTTTTGTACCTTTTCGACTGCCCCAGCTACCCGAATATTAATTACCCAAGCCATTGTTAACTACACTACACATTTATCTTCTGACAAAGGACCTCCTGGTATGGACTTTCATCATCCCAAGATTAAACCTTTGTGCACATATTTGTTTCTTCCGGGCTAGGCCTCCCTGTTGGAATCATAATGTTTTCAGAGCCACGTCTATCTGATCCTTGGATTTTTCCACTCCGCTAAAGCTCCACCGCATTTGGAGAATCCACCAAAATTAACTTACTCCAAAGCTTCACCAACTTTAGCTCTGCAATCTTGATTTTGGGGTCGTTAACTTTGACTGGAAATAAATTACAATCCAGCAATCCATTTCTGATCTTCCACATACCATTGGAAAACTATTTCAGAGCTCTTTCCATCTGTGTAGGGTTAAATTTCAATTTAAGTGATATTGTATACAAGAAATGACTCTGAAGTTTCTATACATTTACCAAATAGCTTCACAACTATATTCCACCATTCTGCTTATAAACATTTGAGCTTTGCCTTTGCCATACATGTGTTGATCTTCCCTTTTTCATGTAGTATTCTCTGATTTTTCCATTACAGTACCTTTGATCTGGATACACCACCATTGAAACCTGTCATCATCTTTGTTTTCTTTTCCATCAATTATTCGCCTTTGCCATCAATGAAAACATCATCAATGCTTTGCCTTTTCCATCAATAAAAACATATTTCCAACAATATCCCCCTTTGGCATTGATGGAAACACTATGATCAAATAAAAAAACATCATAAAGAACCAAGAAAAGATAAGTGTACTTTTTTTATTCTCATCCTTTGGATGTTTCTTCTTTTGTGTACTATTGCTTTGATATACTTCCACCGGTGGACTTCTCCTTTTCATTTATCACCAATAATTCTCCCCATTATTTTGAAGTTCTTCTCCATATTTTGTTTTATAGGAAATACCTCTCCCCCTTTGACGTCAATGGAAAAGATACCAACATTCCCCTTTGTAAATAATCTCCCTCCATATTTTGATCTTGTGGACCTATCACTGCTTCTTCTTATGCTAAAAACTTTAGGTATCTCTAATCTTATCCAAGCAGCTTCCTATTTTACCTGTGAAGAAGACTGAGATGAGAGGATAGGAGTATTTACTCCCAATATTTGCCTCAAGTAGTCAAGAGGGATCTCTTGCTAAAACAACATATTATTGTACAACTGATCCATGAGAAAAATAATGCTTGCTAGTCTGAGTCTCAACTAGGCTCACATTTATAATAGTTCCTCCTCTTGGACACATGCACTTGACCTTTAGCAACAATAACAACCTATCATATGCATGAATGACACCATAAAATTTTTAATTGATGAATAACAAAGTGAAAAACTTAGAAGTGCTTATTTGACAAGTATAGAGGGACTCTCACCAATGCATGCCTACATCAATAGCTCAACATAGAATCTTACTTGATATAATTTTAATGGCAGCAGACTCACCATATATATTTTAATGAACATGAAAATTACAACATTCAAATAAGGACTCTTTCACCAACACTTGGACTTACAATCTCATACTAACATCATGAGCACTACAATTTGACAAAAATTAATGACAATTAATACCAATTGATAATACCTTTTATATCAAGTGTTAAACTGATGCCATTGATACCAATGATTGAGCACTTGATAATTTATTTTTATCCTCCTATGATCAATATTTTTCACCAATATGTGTTCTCTCCAAAAATATGATGTCTAATAACAATTCCTAATTGGAACATTCTAAAAGCATCAACAATCAAATCATATATATGCAACTCAAAAACTTTGATCATTCAGGAAACATTAGTATGCAACAAAAACCATTAGCCTCTATCTTCCATGCTTGTCCTTAAGAAAAAAAAACTGATAACATATACGATATGGATGCAACACCATTTTCTAATGGGATGATCTAATACTCGAATCTCAACTTAAGAATACTCCCCTTGTGGTTATGATCCTTCTTTGGCATTAGTAATATATAACCATACTTACACTAGACAACGAAACTTCACTAATAAATCATCATCCTTGTTCTATCATCACTATACATAGCTTGTTAATTGATTTGAAAATAACGTTAAATCAACCACAAGAACACATAATCAACAACACCAGTCTTCTTCAACAATTTTATAAACTTAGGAAAAAACAAAAATTGCATACTTCCCTTATCCTTCAGATGCAGTATTAGGCATGTTCCTTTATGCTCCTTTCATCTGACCTCTTTGTCTTCTATTGAAGCTATACTCTTCTTTTCAATGAAGAGTAACAAGGGATCTACTCCCCTTGAGTAGATTATCTCCCTTTTTCTTCCACACCTAGGTATATCGATTTTGGTCAACATCGTGAGATGATTTCCTGTGCTAGTATGGTATTTTTTCCTAATTGAGTGACTTCTTACCAAACCACTTATTATTCCTTTTGATAACACCAATTAAAGCCAATCTGAAAATTACCCGTTACCCTTCTTTCTCACTGTCTTTGTCTGTCTTTTGCATTGAAGAAATAATAGAGTTGTTTCTCCTTTTGTATGATTGGAGTCTCTGTCTATTGTAGGTTATATGGGATACATACACCACAAGAATTTATGTATATGATCTACTAATATAATGTTGAACATATCCAAATGCAAACACTGGTCTCTGTTGCTTCCATACAACATTCATTTGGTCTCTCTTATGAGTGTTGAAATAACTCATGCACAGTGTTCTTTGTTAGCTCTCCACCTGATTCTTGCCTTTGTTTGAATTGTTCTAGAAATGATGTGAATTCTTTCAAAGTTCATATGCAGTTTCTTTGTGCCCATAATTCTTACACATGTAGCATTCAATGTGATTTAGAAAATGGGAAAACAAATTATTCTTACCAATTAATCTTTTTCTCATCCAATTTCTTGGACCAATACTCACTCTCCTGGTGCTATTGGACCACTGATAATATTTCCTTTGAGGGGAAAAGGATCTTTGTGCATGATTGTTTTAATATCTTGTAGAAACTTGTGGTTTTTACTGAAATAGAGCATTCCACTTATGTTGCTACAACTTCTTTTTCCCCTCTGGAAAGTTAGAGTCAAAGTGCCTTGTGTTACCACAATGAAAACATATGAGGGGCCACCTTCTCTTCTCTGCTACTTCACTTCTACCGATTCTTTCTTTAACCAAGTTGATGGTCGCTTTAATTTGTTGTTGGGTATCTGTCATCTTCTAATATCGTCTTGACTTAAGGGGGGATATGGTTGGTTTGAATCTCTTCTAACACATCAAAATTCTAAAACCTGGTCAACTACTCCTTTAATGTTCTATTCTCCACTTCCAATTCCATATTGATGGCTCTAAGATTATTTATCTCCTCCAGGGTTGATATGAGTTTCCTTTTCAAATAGATATTTTATTCCAAATATTCCAAATCAATAGAGGAGCCACTAGTGTCTACTTCACTCACATCTTGTTTAAGGGTTTGTTCCCTTGACTCTAGGGATTATTTTGTTGACACATGAGATGTTTTATTTTCTTCTCTATGAGAGGTACACACATTTTCTAGATCTACTATTGTTATCAAGTTATTTCCTTCTTCACTAAAACTATATGAGCATATTTCACTTTCACAAATGCTTGCAATTGAACAACTTGAAGATAATGACATATTGTTCTACAATAACAACAAAACATCAACTTAATTGCAGATTGCATATCCTCTAAAACCTTTGTGTGTTGATCGGCTACTTGGACTCTTGATATAGGAGAATCATCCTGATCCATAAACTGTCGTGGATATTCCACTGGACAGTTCGTCACAATAGATTTGATAATAATATATTTAAATACTGAAATTTTACACTATTACAGTTTTATTAAAATTATAGATTTGCATATTTAACTTTAATTAGTGCATGCATGTGAATTGAAATTATGTATAAAAGTTGATAATGAAAAAATAAGTTCACACAAACACATAATACACAAGATATTCTCTCCGGGAAGCCCTTTCGGGAGAAAACCCAGCTAGAAGGCGAGGTCGCTTCACTCTCTTTATTTGTCTAGAAATATGGCTGTAGGTACAAATAAGTAATGGTTGTGGCCCATGGGCTGCTACAATTCATAGATCCTCTCTATGTGCTCCACATCCTATCTCTCCTGCCTATCTTTGCTCATTTATGGAACAAAATTCTCTTGAAAGAATGGAATTCCTCTTCCTCCTAGTGGCCCAGTTATAACACATCTCGTTAGCTTACTAGTGATTAATTTTGACTACATAAACTCTTAACTAGAGTTACAATATAGACTCTTCTAGAGTATTTTACATCATAATCATGTGGCTAGCCACTTTTCCATGAATAATGGGGTCTAACGCAACATTCTCTCGAACTATAGGTGTGAAAACAGTAAGGTCAACTTCTAAGTGGCATAAATTTTTCATACAAACTCTTAATTACATGCTTCTTGTGTCGTCGAAAAGATATATGTGTGTAGAATAGAAAAATTTTACCCCCAAAAAAATTCATTTGATTCCTCAAAACGCTTCGGGAAGGTTTCAGACCCCATTTTTCCAAACTGGGTCCCACCGTTAAAAACCATCTCGTGAGCTTATTCCTCCACTTTTCCTCCCAAAATGCATTGAGATGGATGAAAAACAATACAATGATATAATATAGATCACATCCTTTGATTTATGATCTTCAATACTCTTCAAATATTTGAATACTGCATCCTCCATGGAAAGCCTCTTGACATCACATGCAACTTGTATGCATGTATCATAGATGGACTGTAACTCATTCCATATCTCTTTGGAAATCTCACAATAGATTACTTTCTCAATATATGACTTGGACAACCCTCTCAGAATTTCCTCCTTGGCTTTTTCATCGACCTTATCATCTATAAATCCATTCTCTATCCAAATCAAAATATTTCAAGTAGATTCTCATTCTTACCTTCCAAGTTGTATAATTTGATTTATTCAAAAATAGTACTCCATCTAAGGTAATCCATTCATGGTTCCCCATGATCCCTGCTCTTCCTTCCAATTGTTAAAATGATCCTGAAGGAACCTAATTTCTCTGATACCAATTGTTAGAAACAATGGAAACGAGGACACTAATGAGAAGGGGAGGGGGGGGGGGGGGGTGAATCAGTAGTGTGACCAAACATACAACTCTTGAAAATTTATACTTTCCAATCACTTCGGAAACTACTCATTGTTGGCCGGATAAATCGTTCTTGCGGAAAAGACCGATCTCCCTAGTGTCAGAAGACAATCTAGCAACAAACGAACAACTAAGTTTTTCTTTCTCTAAATATATTTGTTTTGCAATTAAATGCTATGAAGGTGTCGATCCTACCTTAGATCCAAATGCTTATTTGCGGTCGTAGTGCTTCCATCGCATCAATAATCCTTCGTCGCAACAAGAGTTCTTTCGTCGCAAGAAAGTGTCGTCTTTCGTCAACCTGCAATCACAAACAAGCAAATATTAAATAGCACCTGTATAACAAATAATCATAAAACATACCTATCATAGTGATCAAGGAATCTATGAAATAAATGATCAAACGAAAGCTTATTGAAATAAACAATCGAACGACAATTTATTGAGAAAAACAAAACTTGATTGTATTAATCTTAAAAATAACAGAAGAACCTTACAACCTTAGCCTTGATGTTCCAAAGGCCTTCCTGGGGTCTGAAGCAGGAGTCTCCTCTACTTTGATAAGTCTTGCACTCTTCCTCTAGGAGCACAAAGAGGTATGTGATCTTTCCTCTCAAAAGCTCAGCAGAAAGAAGTCTAAATCTCAACAACACTTCAGCTCAATCACACATAAAGCTTGAACTCTAATCCTCAATCTCCAAAAACTTAACCCTTTGAGGCTACCCAATGCCTCCTTTTATAGAGCAGATGAGAAGGTTAGGATTCCACCTTTGTAGGGATGGAATCCTCCTTCAAAGGGATAGACTCCTCACATCAAGGGATTAGTTCCTTAAGGTGAGGGATACATGCACCTTATCAAAGCGTACTCATCCCCAAAAATTCTCATCTAGAACCTTCTAGAATTGACCTCAAATCACTTTTTTGACTTTAATTTCTCGCCTTTTTGAGTTTGAGGAGGGTACGCAGGCATTGCAAAGGAAAACTATGTTCTAGAACGTAGGTAAGCAGTGTATTACCTGCGTACCCAAGCTAGGAACGCAGCCAGGCTTCATGTTACCTGCATACCCAAAGTTTCAGAGATTTTTAGGGTTTTTCCTCCTGTTTCAGGGCTTGACATGAGGAGTAAAGGTTGTAAGACTTGCAAAGGAGGTATGTATGATTGTTAATAAGCTCATACAGTCAGCAGAATGTCAAGGTGACAATTTTTAGTGTAACACTCATGTAATCAAAAATACAATTCAATCATGTAAAACATAACATCATTATCACCCTGAAGCACATGTGCAACATATACATAAGACATCAATCTTCCTTTTATTTCTTTGGAAAATACAAGCTACAACTTGATTACATCATTTCCCCACAAGCTAATACTTTTAGGTTTGTCAATTTTTACTGAAAGGAACTTCTATTCCTACTTGTTTATCAATCCTCATTGATAAGGAATGATTCCCTTGCTCATTTATAAATGGACTCTTTCCCCTTCTCATTTATCAATTATTGTTGAAAGGGACTCTTGCCCCTGATCATTTATCAACATCTGTTGAAAGGACTCTTGCCCCTACTCATTTATCAACTACTACTGAAAGGGATGTTTTTTTTCCACAAAAATGGAATCTAGGTTAGGGTCTTAGAATCATCGATATTGCCAATCCAATTGCCGCAACTAACTACTTTTCATAGTGGAATATAAAAAACAGTAAATCAACACGTGCACAAAATAGAAATTTTTTTACAATTTTAACAACCAAACTTCGTTATATTAACAAATAGTAATACAATTGTATATGGATCCCATACCAAGGATAATGGCCCTCATCTATCCACTGATACAAGGAATACAACTGGGATTTGGTGTCAAAAATTATTACTACCAAACTGCGCAAATAAGATACACTAAATGTCTAGCTAATGTAGCGCACTCTCTCAAATCCTCTTGGTCGTATCCTGAACACATTCTCCCGACGCTTTAGCTCTCGATATGCAACAAAACCAATCTGCCTTTGTCAATGAACCAAATCCTTTAGGTCACTGAACATGGCTCCAATTTACCCTCTAGTTGACCATTTGTTTATCAATGCAACAACACATAGGGTCTTCTTGTGAGTTGTTCACAACTCCATTTGTGAACAACTCTATACTTCCCACTGCTACTCGCCAGCTCCTTTCGGACTTAGTTCCCACTAACTTCTCCTTAGTCCTTTAAGGACACAACTCTTAGGGACTTCTTCCCACTAGCGCCTTCCTATTCTGCATGATGAAAACACACTTACGGAATGGAGGGATGCCACCTATCACTCTCAAAATACCTTCTCCAACAATGAACTTGGGGTATACAAAAAAATTCTGTTGAACTCCTTCTTTTATCCTTCAAGTATCAATCACTGAGCATCAACACATCTGCCTCTCATAGCAGTCCAAATTTCCTTATTTTTCCAGCTCTTAGGCATCCCAATATCATCCAATTTCTTCCCTCCTTACAACCTTAGGATGACATTATACTTCTGTCCAAACTAGACTCCATCCTCCAACAAAGAACATTAAACAAGGAGAAACCAAACCATACATTATCTTGCAACTTTATACTACTCCTTTTTACTTGGGCTCCAATGCACTTGACTGAGGTACTCAGCCCTCTGCTAGGGTTGAATGTAATTCCTATTATATTCCTTCAACTTGGCCTAAATATCTCAATTAACTGCAACTAGGCTCCTTCTATAGACGCCTTCCCTACCATTGTCTTCACTTTTGTCCTTCCTAAATGCTCTGCAACAAGAGTTCGGCTATCCTCCACGGTGACTAAGATACTTTGTCTTGTAAAGATAGATTAGCCCTCTCAAATATGCCACGGATCTACCCATATTTATCACTTACAACATTGTCCAACTTCCTTCCATACTTGGCCCTCAAGACAAACTTTAGAAGATATAAAAAATGCTACTTCTCTCCTCTGTTGAGGTCTCCTAGGATTTGCAGCCACTTAAGAGGTATGTTTATTGTGCTCTTAGATGAGTAGAATTAGGTATATCCTCATTCATATTTATATCTCCTCTTAGGGTGAGGTCTAACCCATCAAAAAGGGTCACTTATGCTAAGGTCGACTTGAACTTGAGACAACATAAAAATTAACATCTTTATTTATACAAGGAATCACTTGGTGCTACGAGTGGCTCCTTTCTCCTTTAAGGATGCCCTACATCCTTCAAGTTCCAAGTGTCCAAATATCCTCATGGATTTGGCCCCACGTATTTGGATACAAAACCCACACCTTGGGTTCTAAGCCCACAAACCACTTTTGTGGAGCCCATTCCTCCAAAACCCTCTAGCCTAGGCTTTGGAGTACCTCCCAAGCTACAAATCTCAACAATTCCTCTTAGCGATGGAGGTACTTCCAAGACTAATAAGTCTCCATCATCAGCACATGAAACATTATCCCATATGGTGTCCACCATTGCATTATACTCTATAGGATGAACCACACTATCTCAATAGTTCCTCTACCTCATCTCCTTTCAACCTAAAGACCTCAACACTTCCATAGGGTTGCTCACTCTGAAGCTAGACTCCTTATGAATCTACAAAATATCCACTGGCTCAATCTACTACTTATCTCATGTCCTACAAGGTCAGTGTGAGTTGCGATCGAACATGGGCCATCATCACTACAACCTAATACTACAAGCACTCATCCTCTTGGATCAAACACAACTTGTGCACATCCCTCCAATCTCAGATATCAAACATAATGATCCAATGAGGGAACTAGTCTACCAACATCTTGTCCATCACATGAATCAATCTTGACCATGCCAATCTTGTCCATGCCAAAGCAATCCTCGAGGTATCCCAACACTCCATGGCAGGTCAAAGGAGGTCCATGATCAACAACCTTCCCTACAAAAAACTGTTGTTGACCAATTTCAACACCAATTCACCAGAACTCCTAGCCAATCTAACTACCAAACTAGTCAAGAACACATCTCCAATTATTCAGTTGGATCCTCTACTCCATGATCTATACAATCTCAGCTCCCTCCAAGTTGTGTCAATGTGAAAAATTTGACTCACTGACCCTTAAAAGTAGCATTGATACCATGTTGTTTTTCCGTGATACTTGAATCTAGGTTAGGGTCCTAGAATCACTGAAAGTACCAATCCAAATGCCACAACTAACTACTTTCCACAATGTAATATAAACAACAAAAAATCAACACGTGCAAAAAATATACAACCTTTTATAATTTTAGAAACCCAAATATGTTATATTACAAAACTTTAATACAATTTTTTAGGGCTCCCTTGCCAAGGATAATTTCCCTCATACATCCATTAATACAAGGAATACAACTAGGACTTGGTATCAACAACTATGACAACCAAACTGCCTGAAAAACAATACATTGATCATTTGGTTGATGTAGCACGCTCTCTCAGCTTCTCTTGGTCGTATCTTGTGTTAGGGTCAATTTTTCAGTGATCAAAGATAGCTCTTTTAAGATTTTTTCATTAAGTCTTTAGTCAAAAATTTGTGTTTTTTTAGTTAAGTCTTCAACCAAAATTTTGATCACTCAATGAGTCTTATCAAGATATGCTACTCCTTCACATTTTTTCATCTCCATTCAGAGGTCTAAATTCATGTCATTTCATCACATATAGGTTAGGTCTAGGGTCTAAAATTCCATGAAAAGTCTTCAGTTTTCTAGTATTAAAAAGGGCAGTTAAATTTCCATCTCATCCATTAAGGTTCAGTTGAAGAGGAAAGTTAATTTTCGTAAGTCTGAAATAAACTCTGTGTCATGAGAATTCTATCCTCTGTTGCTATATTTCGAAGAGAAATGAAAAACTTTGCTAAAAGGTATATTTTCGAAATCATAATTTATTAAATATTTATCTTTAATATTTTGAAAATAAACCTTTGAAACCATAGGTTTCAAATCCTATAAGTTGTACTCTGTCACCGTCATAATCCACTACAATATTCTCCATTACCATCGTGACACGTTACATCTCTTCATTCATCAGTCCTTCACGTCAGATCGCCTTTATCATACCCCTACTCCACCAATCACTAAACTTTGTCATAAGTTAAATATCCCCCAATTATTCGATCATCCACCGTATCACAATCTAATCTGATGGCCCATATGAAACTTCAGCCCCCCCTCATCATCCGAGACTTAACGTCGGGGGGGCTGGGGGTCCGAAAAGAGTGGTATTTAACATTGAACCCACTGCTACGTGTCAGATTTTGTTTTAGAATTGGCAGAAACAGAATTTTATAAATTAGTGCCAAACATTTTGGAAATAAAGACGTATCCTCAAGAATAAAATAAGAAAACAATAGAAAAAACAAAGATTTTGAATACAACAGAGGTATCTCAAACATAAATTAAAAATCAGCCATCTGATTTACATCTTCCAGGTGAAGAAAATAGTCTTTGGACTATGGATTTTGATGGAGCCATGGGAAAAGAAGGTGCTGGTATTGGAATATGGATTCACAGTCCAGTTATTCAATCATTGGATATTCCTCCAAATGTTAGAATGTCTTCCTACAAACTAGCATTTGACTGCATAAATAATGAAGTTGAATACGAAGCCTTAATTGTTGGTCTAAATTTTTTGAAAAAGCTTGGTACAAAGAAAATTTCTGTATATGGCAACTCCAAGTTAGTTATTAAGCAAGTCAAAGGATAGTACCAAGCCAAAATTCCCAGAATGAGAGCTTGCGGAAATGCATTCCTAGATATCCTCAAAACATTTCCTGAATATACTTTGTCATTAATTCCTAGAAACAACAATGTTATTGTTGATTCTCTGGCCACTTCTGCTAGTATGTTCAAGATTCCTCTGTATCCAAATAAAAAATATGAAATAAATGTCAAACATTGCCTTGTTGTCCCTGACAATGTTCAATATTAGCAAGTGTTTCAAAATTATGAGAAAATCAATAACTTCTTGCGGACATAAGAAGAATTCATAAATGCCCAAATAGATGACCAATAAATTCATGATACATAGATGCAAGTATTACAGCTTAAGGATAATTCTATTCCAAGATATTTGGTACCCTTGGAAAAACTTTTTGACCAGGATGATGTTGCAAGGAAGCCTACTATGTCACCAACAGAGGTGGGTGTGGAAGATTTAAATCTTGGCACTTCAGAAAAACCAAAGATGGTGCAGATTTCTAAATCCTTGAGTCTAGAAATGAAAGCTAAGCATGTAGTACTTATGTCTCTATTTTCAGATTTTTTTTCTTAGTAATATTGAAATTTTAAGGTCTATGATAAAAGTATAATTCATCATACTATACCTTTGAGGCCATATCAAAAACAATTTCGCCAGAAGTTGAGAAGGATGAATCCTAAATTGATGCCTTCTATTCAGAAGGAAGTAAACAAATTATTCACTGATGGAATAATAGTTCCTATTCAATTCTCTGATTGGATGTACAATCTAGTACCTATGAGAAAGAAGACATGAGAGATAAGATTGTACATTGATATTATAAATCTGACATAGTATCTTTAAAAGACAATTATCCACTACCAAAATGGATCAAATTCTGCAAAGGGTAGTTGTATCATCTAGAATTTCTTTGTTAGATGGATACTTAGGATACAATCAAGTTCTTGTCCACCCAGATGATCAAGAAAAGACAACTTTCACCACACCTTGGGGTACTTTCATGTATCCCAAAATGCCTTTTGGTTTGAAAAATGCAGGAGCAACTTTTCAAAGAGCAATGGACATTTATTTTGCCAATGAAAAAGATCTTTTTTTAGTTATTTACCTTGATGATATCATTTTTTTCTCAAAAAAATATGAACAACATTTGCAGCATTAAAAAACAGTCTTTGAAACATGCAGAAAGTTTGGAATTTCATTAAATCCAAAGAAGAGTCTCTTTTCTATGGAAGAAGGTAAATTACTTGGGTGTATTATATCTAAATATGGCATAAAAGTATATCCTTCAAGGGCTGAAGCAATTCATAATTTATATTATCCAAGGAGAAAAAAGGAGATTCAATATTTCAATGGCAAAATTAATTTTCTGAGAAGATTTGTTCAAAATCTCGCTGAACATTTGAGGCAGATTATTGATATGCTGAAGAAAGATATTGAAGTAAAATGGTATGAAGAAGAAAATAATTCATGTAATCAAGTCAAGTTAGCTCTATCTCATGCTCCTATTCTCATTAGCCCAGAATATACACTTGATTTTATTATTTTCTCATTTGCTTCAAAGCATACACTTGCAGTTGTTTTAATGCAAAAGAAAAATCAAAATACAAAACAATCCCATTGCTTTCTTTAGCAGAACAATAAGAGATGATGCTTTAAATTACAACATCATTGAGAAACAATATTTAGCTTTAGTCAATGCATTGAAATATTTCAGAGTGTATATTTTACATTCCCATTTCATTGCTTATGTGTCAAATTATTTTGTTAAAGAAGTACTTACACAAAATGATCCAGAAGGTCGTAGAGTAAAATGGATTGCAGCCTTGTTAGAGTATGATTTGGAAATTAAGCCCACAAAATTGATCAAAGGAAAATGCCTAGCAATGATGATGGAAAAATCTAATATTCATGCCTTAGACATAAATTTCATTGTTGCAATGTCTGATGAACAAATTGCTAAAACATTACCTAAGATAGCTGAGATATTTTCTTTATCTCCTTGGTATGATGATATTGTATATATTCTGCAACACTTGAATCCTCCTCCTAGCATGTCGAGTAGTAAGAAACATTACTAAATTTAAAAGCTCTGAAATACTACATTCTGAATGGTGTCTTATATTGGAAAGATCCTCGTGGGATATTGCTGAATTGTTTAGTTAAAGGTGAAGTTGAGAAAGTCATGACAGATTTCCATAAGGGTGATTGTGGAGGCCATCTTTATTGGAAAAACACAACAAATAAGATCTTGAGAGCAGGTTTATATTGGCCCACGTTGTTTTCTGATGTTTATAAAATAGTTGATAGTTGTCATGAGTGTCAAATATTTCAAGGAAAAAGGAAACTTTTACCTTTTCCTCTTAAACCAATTGAAGTTCAAGCACCATTCCAACAATGGGGACTTGACTTTATTGGTGGAATTCATCCTCCATCTTCAGCTCAACACAAATGGATTCTCATTGCTACAAATTATTTTACCAAATGGATTGAGGCTATTCCTACTAGGCAAGCAACTGATTCAGTCATCATTCAGTTTCTTGAAAATAATATGTTATCATGATTTGGTTTTCCATACAAGATTATCACTAATACTGTAGCTTCTTTCAAATTGAAGAAGATGATTAATTTTTGTGATAAATATCACATTAGACTCGGTCATTCTACTGCATATTATCTTCAGGGAAATGGGCTTGCAGAATCATCTAACAAGTCTTTGGTGAATATTATCAAGAATACATTGCAAGAAAACATAATGAATTTGCAGAAGACTCCTTACAAATGCTTTATGGGCTGATAGAGTGAGCACAAAAAGATTAATTAATATGTCTCCATTTCAGCTTGTTTATGGAATTGATATTATTTTCCCTACTTCCTTGGTTGTTCCAGTAATGAAGATTTTGAAGGAGGTTAATAGTGAGCCTAATGACATTCAGATAAGGATCAAACAAATGATACATTTACAACAATCAAGAGATGGAGGTTTCAGCAATACTTTAAAGTTGCAAGACAAAATTAAAAATATCTTTGATGAAAAAACAAAGGCTGATGACTTCAAGATTGCAGATATTGTTATAAAATGGGATGCTAGAAATGAAGAAAAGGGCAAGCATAGGAAATTTGACAATCTATGGAAAGGACCTTACAAAATTGTGGCATTCAGAGGAAACAAAGCATTTTTGCTAGAAGATCTTGAAGGACAGGAAGTGTTGGGAGGACCAATCAATGGTAGGTTTCTAAAGCACTATGTTTCTTGAAATCCTAAGAAAGCAATTTGTTGTCATTTTATATATTAGTTTACACTTTATGCTCAGAAAATAGGGGAATGGTTGAAAAATTTTGAAGCCCGAGAAGAAGTCCATGAGACTTCTGCAAACAGTTCAGGTTTTCTTCTTTTTTTCTCAGGTTTTAGTATTTTGTCAAGTCAGAGTAAGTCAGTTGTTTTAGTCAAATTGACTCTGTAACCCAATGGATAAGGCTACTTGATATATAATGTTCTTAACACCTCCTGAAGGTGTTGTCATCCCTAGCTAAAGCCAATGTTAGAGTCAATTTTTCAGTGATCAAAGATAGCTCTTTTAATATTTTTTCATTAAGTATTTAGCAATAATTTTGATCACTAAATGAGTCATATCAAGATATGCTACTCCTTCACACTTTTTCATCTCCATTCAGAGGTATAAATTCATGTCATTTCATCACATATAGGTCAGGTCTAGGGTCTAAACTGCCATGAAAAGTCTTCAGTTTTCTATTATTAAAAAGGGAAGTTAAATTTCCATATCATCCATTAAGGTTTAGTTGAAAGGGAAAGTTGATTTTCATAAGTCTGAAATAAACTCGGTGTCATGAGAATTATATGCTCTGTTGCTATATTTCGAAGAGAAATGAAAAAAATTGCTAAAAGGTATATTTCAAAATCATACTTTATTAAAGATTTATCTTTAAAATTTCGAAAATAAACTTTTGAAACCATAGGTTTAAAATCCTATGAGTTATACTCTGCCACTGTCATACTCCACTACCATATTCTCCATTACCATTGTGACATGTTACATCCCTTCATTCATCAGTCTTTCACATCACATCACCTTTATCATACCCATACCCCACCAATCACTAAACTTGATCGTACGCTAAATCTCCCCCACTTTGTCGATCATCCACCGCATCACAATCTAATTCGACAGCCCATATGAAACTTCCCCCCCCCCATCGTCCGAGACTTAATGTCTAGGGGGTCTGAAAAGAGTGGTATTTTCCATTGACCCCATTGCTATGTGTCAGAGTCGTTTGATCTCACACCCCCTGACATGAAACCACTTACCACTATAACACCCCTCTGAAATTCTGCTTACACGCTTATATTAAACCATTGTTTCCTCCTGCCAATCATATCATTGCTAACATGGAATATAACCATCCAATCAACTTAATTCCCATGTTTTCCTAACCATTAGCCAATTAATTCAATGGAAAATAGTTAGGCAACGTACACGCGCCCCTTTTCAAATGGAAAATAATCCAACTGACCATAAATTCACCATTACACGCCTGTTAAAACTTTTACTTTTCCTTTTCAATCTGCTTTGCACGGGATTACCAGTTTACAACTATTAATAGAGTTCTAGAGATCAAATTCATCAGTGTTTGAAGCTTTCTCTTGCAGCTATTGATTTTCTTCTAGTTGCAAATATTTTCCTTAAGTCTCAGCCTGTGTTTTCTATCACATAATTATTGTTTTCCACCATTACAATAGATCTAGCCATGCCTCCAAAAAAAATGACCTAAGCAACCAGTAAGTCTACTATTACATCCTCCAGTTGATTTTCATCACATTCCCTTAGCATACAAAGATCACAAAATACATGAAACCTTGTTTGACATTGAGCTTTTTGAGTTATATTACTGGTTAGAAGACAAATTCTTGGATAAATCAGATGGCATAGGACTATGGAATTCTAATCTCCCACATTTAATTTTTCCTCATACCCATAGTGCTCCAGAGTTTGTTAGGAGATGCCAATCTTGGTATATGCCAAACGAGAGAGCTATTATCGATCTAAAGGAGAGGTTTTAGTGACTATCAATGCCCATACAATTGAACAAATGATGCAAGCCCCAAACACAGAAGATGCCACACCATTTTCCCAATAAGCCTTGATATAAATATACCAGAAGTTAGATTTTTCAAAGAGAGCTCAAACTCTTGAGATATTCATGACTAAAAATGATCCATTACCTAATAAAAACCCTCCATTTCTAGCATCCATTTTCCCTGAAAGGTCCAAAAAAATTATCAGAGTCATTTCCTACCTTCTTGGTTATTATTCAAACCAGTGGGTAGATGAAGCTATCATAGGGTCTTTATCCATATTTTCCACTGATTCCAAACCCTCTATCATTTTCAATTTCATTCAGTTTATTGCAGATTATATCCATGATCAGCCTGTGAAATTCACAACTGAAGAGGTTTTCAGTTATGGATTTGCGTTAGTTTACTTGTTATTGTACTCTCAGGAAGACAAATTTAAGTTTTCTCTACAGAAATTGGATGAGGAAGGAAACAAGCAGTCAATCATTTTCTGGACTTCATTAGTCATGAAGGAACAAAAATAATATTCTTATAAATAGTTTGTGGAATTTTTTCTTCAACCAGCACTCAGTTTGTTAAATAGCACTCCAGAGCAAATAATTAGTGAAGATATTAGAAAAGTATTGCAGTTGTTAGATCAAGCTATAACAGGGGATTGGTATCTTTACCAAAATTATACAAAACTCAGAGTTTATGGATGTGAACTTCCCCCTTATAAGTTTCCCAAATTCCTCCCCATGAGGATTTTTGCATTGGAGTATATTAGACAAATGATTAATGCATATGAAGTGCATTTTGTCTCTACTAAGAAGAAATCACAGTTTAAAATCAAAACATAGATAGGTCCTTTTATCTGTAATATCAGGACAGCAGAGGAGGAAGCAGATAAGTTGTTGAAAGAAATGCAGTTTAGCCCATGTTTTACATGGTCTTATGATCCAGTTGGTGTCATTTCCAAATTGAGGGTGGAAAATGAATCTACAGCATATTTTCATACACCTAGACCAGAGATTGAAAAGTACATGAATCAACTTGAATGGAAAAAAGGTACACTACAGGAGGCTGAAGAGAAAACACTATCTACATCAGCATCACAGACTAATATTGCACAAGAAAGAGCAGGAAAAAGAGTTAGAGAATATCATTCATCTATCAAAGAGTTCAAGATTCACTATAGGAAGAAAACAAAATTAAATCCTAAGATCAATCCCAGCAAGGAGTCAGAAAAAGAAGTGATCATCATTACTGAAGAGACACCTCCTTCTACACATGCAGGTGATAAAGGCACTTCTACTACTCCTACTACTTCTACTGTTTCTAAAGTTCAGTAAACATCAAATTCTCAAGATCATGAGAAATCCATTCAGCCTAGCACAACTGCTACATGGGAAAATGAGAATATTGTCTTTGATACTTTCAAAGAGATAGAGCTGAAGAATGAAATGTGGAAGAAAAGTACATATAACCAGTTTTGGAAAAAAAACTCTTAGTTCATAAAGTAGGTTGCTTTCAACCTTTGATTCAGAAAAGGGAAAAATGCATTTTTCATTTCTTCAATCACAGATCCCACAACCAAAATCAAAAGCAGATTATAAGAGGGCTACATTTGAGTTTGACACAAAAGAGATTCATCCAATAGACCAATTGGAGCTACATAAGCAAACTGGTGAGATGATTTCATGAAATCTCACTAATAATACTTTAATTCTATCAAAACTGCAGGTTTCATTGGCAAATGTGCAGTCACAATTGAAATTGGAGAAGGTATCTTCATTTGCAAAGGAAAGAGTAAAAAATCTAGATTATCTGGTGGTAAAAATTGGATATGATCCATCCAATGTGAATGCAATTGAAGAGAACATCAAAAATAAAAAAGATGACATAGAAGCTTTGAAAAAAAAACTGAAAATTCCAACTATAAAAGATATTTTGGCAAAGGATATTGAAGAAAATGAAACTCATAAGACATATATGAGGAATATGATAATGGAGCAGAATGCTCAATTAAAACAGATGGAATTAGAGTTAGAAAAGATTATAAAGGAAAAGGAAGCAGCAGTGTAGACATCAAAGGTTCCTTTAGAGGCAGTGCCACTAACAGTCATTCCTATAGCTCAAAATTCTACAGCAAGCACTAAAGATGGAGTTGAGCATCTTACCAAAGCAGTTCAAAACATGTCCATTTAAGAAGAGGAGATCAAAATTTTCAGGATCAGGTAAAATTATTGCAATCAAAAAAATATAATGTTGATAGCTCCCACACAGCTGAAGCACAGAGGGCCACGAAGTTGATTGAAATGCTACAAAAAGAGAAAAAAGACTCTGTCATTGGTAACACTTTGGGCCAGGTGAAAGAGATTATATGGGCAGACATCACAGAGTCTATCGGTGAAATTTGGCCAAGCATACAGATCATTTTTTAGAAAAAGAAGCAGATACATAAGGCAAGTGAGGCCATTACAACAATCAAAGAATAGTTAGGAGATAAGCCTGCAATAGCTAACAATATTATTAGATTTCTAAATTCAAAGAACATGTAAGAATTGGATGAATTAGGCATTGATGACAGAACAGAAACCATCCCGGAAGTGAATAAAGTGCTCACAAAGAAGAATTTGATTCTTCAACTTGAAGAAAAATGTCATAGTATGGAGATTATTGTTCATATATTTTTCAGTAGGATAGAGTCTCTAACACAAAAAGGATTGCCTTCTCTTTTTGTAATTAATGATAAATTGATGACCAGAGATGACTATGGAAAAAGACTTCAGGAGATTGCCAAGGATACTACTAAGTTTTCAAATATAAAGGGAACATTAACAGTAAAGGCATTGTTGGGAGCATTAAGAAATGAAATTTACATTCAGTATGAAATCAAACACGTCTTTGTGGTGAAGCCCACTTTTGTAAAATACACTGAAGTAGATGAAACTTACCGCAACGTAATTAAATTAGTCATCCCTGATGAAGAGCATTGAGAAAAGGTATGTGAGTTTCAAGAGTAATTAGAAAAATAAAAAAAGTCAATTTTTTCCAAATCAGCAGTCAACTGACAGCCAGCGCAGCCCGTGATTATCTTCTTCAACAACAGTTTTCAGTTATAGCTAGCACCAGCACAACAGATGTAATTTATTTACATGATGCAGTTAGAATTAGTTAGCAAATAAAGCGCTATCATTTTGGATACCCTTTAATGTAACTGTTGTAATTTATTTTTCTATAAATACTTCTTTGTATGAAGTATTACTGTTGGATAATCGAGTTCTGAAACTTTGTGTATTATTGTGGAGCTTCTATTAATGAAAATCAAAGGAGTTGCAACAATTGTGTGAGATTAATGTGGTATTTTTATTGAGCATTGTGCCTTTTCTATGTTATTTCATTTCCATTCCATTTTATGTGTAAAATATTATCAATTTATAAGCAAAAATCAGTTAAATGTTATGTTTATTAATATTTTTACAATGTGTATTTTATTCTAATGAATGAATTTAGTAAAATTCTCATTTAGACCTCTCTCTTTTATACCACTATACACCAATGATAGATTAAATGTGCTCAAATAGTTTGCCTACCTTTCCTTGCTCATTTTTCTACAATTCAGTCTTTGAAATCAATTTTAGATTCACTGATTATAAATTTTATCCAGCAAACAAATCATTAAACAAATTCTAAAACAAATTAATTCATATCTAGCCTAAAATCCGGTACTCAGCCTAAAATTGAATATTAAAAAAAAAGTAACATAGATAGAGCCCTCTCTGGTTAGGTAGGGTTAGCTTCCTAGCTAAAAGTTGGTATGTGGTTGTTAACACTAGAAAATCGTACAGCAGAAGATGACATCAATTAATGTCAAGCCCAAGGATTTACAGGACAGGAATACATTATGGAATCAAGAAGTATATAAAATCTCTAAGGTTTTGAGAAAATCAGATTTGAACTAGTCATAAATGCTCAAATGCGCACTTTATCCTTCGAGAAGAGCACCTTCTGCGTGCCTTTTTTCCTGATAAGCGTGCATTCCTGGAAATGGAAAAAAGTCACTTTCTGGGACCACAACAAGAAAAGGACATCTACTCCTTATGTGAAAGCTGCCTAAGGACAGCCACCAGCGCCTCCTTAGACATTATGTGAGCACAAAAAAGAATTTTTGAGCACACAATGGAATCACACCTCTCCCTTGGGTCACCATCCATCATGTACCAAGGGAGGGAAGGAGGATTTGAATCTCACCTATATAAACCCACCAAGAGATGAAAAAATGGTTATCACAATGTTATGCTGGCCAAAGTTGCCCAAGCAACACCAACATTGTGTGTGACCCGGAGCTGGAGCTAAAGAGGACTCGATAGTTGGCCACCCAACATCTTAGCCCACCACAATAGAGAGAGAGAGAGAGAGATTGCATCAGAGACAGAGCTTGGAAGGCAACATCCTTGCATCGGTACATAGAGCCATTGCCTAGGGGCCCTTTGGCAAGTGGGTAAAATTTCTTCTCCATTTCGAACGTTTAATAAGAAGAGGTCATCGATCCATTGTTTGCATTATTATCGTTTGGAACTCTCTATATAGCTTCTGTATATTTTTGTTTTTTAGTTTTAGTTTAACCAGAGCATACTTCAGCATACTATTTCCATTAAGTTTTATGTTTTTGAGCTCCTCCACTTTCTGCCTGTTACCAATAGTTTAGAGAGTAGACCACACTCTGTAAGCTTGTGCGATTTCGTACACTCGTGCGACTAATCCACAACAACGGGATTGGCGACTCCACTGACATGTTCCAAGTTTATGTGGTTGTGCCATATTTTGCAGGAGACCCTTTGTCTATGCTGGAGTGGAGCTGACAGTCCTCTGACCCATCTTGCAGTCCCTAGACTCACTGAAGTGAAAGACTGAAGAAGTCAACTCCTAATATTTTTACTTGTAGGTTTTTTGCGCATATTTTACACAGAGGCACATTGCACGCATTCAAGAGTGACTTGCATGCAGGAAGGCGTACTTGTCAAGGGCTTTTGCGCGCAAATTGCAGAGAGATTTTTTCTCCCTATTTTCTGCATTTTTTCTGCTTGTAAGTGTGTTGGGCAGTCCCTAATGTATCTGCCAACACCTGTGTTAATACCCCATAGCTTCTAAGAACTCACTTTTTGCTTCTTTCTATAGGCATTTAGTTAGTTTTCATTTAAGTTGGTTTTTGCAAAAAGTGTTCACATAGTTTAAGTAGGGGGCGAATTAACCATTGCTTTCTGAACAATTTATGTTTTTTTCACATTCTGGTATGCACACTTAGTTTAACTAGTCCAAGTAAGTAGCTCAAGGCCACATATTCATAAGCTAGTGTAGAAATTGTTTAGTTTAAATTCAATTTTTGCATTTAGGAAATTGCGGGACTAGAATTGAATCGCCAATTAGAGAAAGTAATCTCTGTTGTCTTTGCACCATTTGGTGACCCTAGACAAGCATATGAATGCTCTACATTCGTGATTCACCATCTCCCTTTAGTCACTCACATAGACTAACTAGGAAGATTTGGAAGCGGCCCATTATCCGAAAATGCTTTCCATTTGAGCAAGGAACAACGTCACATAGTTTAACTAGGGGACTTTTTTAAAGGGTCATCGATATCCATATGTTCAAATTATGATATTTTTCACCATACGCTCACACAAATTCACCCACTAAGAAATGAAAGCCACCTAAAAATAACTTAAACCAACTCACTAGATTCTCCCCACAAGGGCCACAAGAGAATTTATAGATAGAGTTAGGATCAAGGGGGTAGGTATCCAATAAGCCACCTTGATCACACTTCACATTGAAACATAGAAGTTGTGTATTTAGGAAGCTTTAAAATCCACCTATCAGCCCATGGAAAAGAAAACCCAAGCGCTTTAGAGACCCAATTCAGAGGGGGTTAGGCTTAGGTGCAGTGTGTGCGGTATCAATTTGGGCTACCTGACCCGACTGATACTCGATACTGTTAGCTGATTACCAAGAAGCCCAAGACTCAAACGCTCATGTGGGATGGTGGTTCTTAGTGGCCAAAACTAGGGCATCCTTTACCCTATAGGTGACGGTGCAGGCAAGCGCCAGACCCTCTACCCTTACCTTGGTTGATTCTCTTCGGCTGACTGGGGGCGTCGCCAGCTCTTACGGGACGTTGTGCTAGCACTCGCAAGAAATCCTCTCAAGTCCCAGTTACTTTTGAGTTGTGAGGACGTAATAGGTCTTCTAGGATTTTGAGTATCACGCGCAAACAAACAATGCCATTTTTTACTTGATTGATCACATAGATTAAGTTAAAGGGAAAATTCATTTCATTTTCGCTTTGTTTTATGTATGTGGCCATAAATTTTTCGTGATCACAGACTCGATCCCCTCAAAAATTTTCCAAAACCTAACCTGGTCGACACTCAAACGGTTCCAACAGAACCTCGTCGGTCCATGCATCTTTTGGACCTCCCCCAATTATCGGGAGGGGTTCCAGGTCTTTCGTCATTTACGCGTCAAATATGAAACATTACCACAGTAGTTTATTCCTCCTTTCTTGGAGAAACCTTAGTTGGAAACCCTAATTGGTCCCACTCCCCCCTCGTCCCTTGGGGGGCAGAGGAGCGCATCCCATACGGGAAGCTAGCTGAATTCACAACAGGGTACGTCACAGACTAAAACTCGTTCTAACCATAACTTCATGTCTTCACACGTTGCCATGGCGTCAACATCCCAGTCACCCTTCTTAGCAGAGTTTAGTCTACCAGATTTGACCAAGCTGACCAATGACCCCATCGCACACAACCCCAATTGGCCTCCCATGCCCATGAAGCTCCCTTCAGACATACCAAATTTTGAAGGCAAGCAAGCAAAAAACCCAGGAAATCATATAATGACCTTTCACCTGTGGTGCTCATCGAATAACATCATCGATGATATTATTCGGTTGAGGCTATTTCAACGCACTCTTACGGGAGTGGCCGCGAAATGGTACGTGGAACAACTCCTTGCTTCACATGGAACCTTTAGCGCCCTCACTACCGCATTCCTCACATACTTTCAATTGCCCATTCACCATGATTCAGGAATGGAGTTACTAACTCATTTCAAACAATCCCCCTCTACCCATATTTCAGAGCATCTCCATGAGTGGAGGCGGCGTCGTATTTTATGCAAAGCAAAACTTGACAACTGAATCTTTTTAGATTTATTCTTGAAAAATCTGATGATGGAGATTTCAAAGGATGTGGTGCAACGTAACCCTACATCCGAAGAGGATGCAATCAGTAAATCCCAACAGCTTGAACTGGTCTACACACAATTAGGATACATATACAATATCGTACCCAACGACCCACACCTGCAATATTATCAAGAATTTCCAGGCGTGTCTAACTCTGCAGACGGACTTATTGGGTCAATGACCCAAGGGTACCTAGGCAGCAGCAGTCAGAATCCCGGTTACACACATGGGTCTACCCAGAACATGTCTCAACCCGGATTTCAAAGTCATCATATGCAATAGCAAAATTTGACTAATAGGGCGCCAACGTATCACAAAGGAGGACCTTATCCTTTGGCTAAGGGGACCCAGTACGTAGGAAGAAAGAATGACGGAATAACTCCCCCACCAACGGCCACGTGAAAACATGGGACAACAATACGCTCAGTCCCAAGCACACAACCCACCTACGCAAAACAATGCACAGGTGAACTTTGTGTAGCTGTCCCAAAATCAACCACACTAGTATGATCCTGAGAACTACCCTCCTAACGTGGTTAAGAAAAAGGCAAAAAGAAAGCCCAAAGAGAACCCTGGATAGGGGGGCAGCAACCAACAGTGCCCACCACGATCCCAGGCTGGAGGTAACTCCAACCGGAATCAGAACCAGGAGCTAAGCAATGCCAAAAGGCAAGGAAAAAGGCCACCTCTACGAACAAACCATTGTTGTTAAATATGTGGTGAGTACGGACACTATACTCACCACTGTCCTGAACTCCCTGAGATTAAAAATCTTCAGAGTAACCGAGGACAAGGAGGATCTTCCCATACAACTACGGTGATGCAAGAACCCTTCCCCCATCAAGGAACGGTCAGCACTCAGCAGCAAAACCCCGACGATTCTGGGAAAAACAACCATGAAATTTACATGGTTGGGGAAGAAAATTTTTTCCAAACTTGAAATCACAGCTACGACACCCCACCAAACACTAGTACGTTAGGGGCTAGTATGAGCATGCCGAATGCACCTTTAACTATTCCAAATATTCATTTAGAACCATTGCCAAAAATGGTAAAAGGGCCTAATAGGCGAGCAGGTAATTACTCCAAAGCAACCCACAATTATAGCATCGTAGAAGATTTAGCTCAATCACCTGCTGCTATGTCCGCATTGGAAGTGCTACAATCATGCCCAAAATAACGAAAAGCCCTACTTTCCGCATTAGGCGTTGTCGACCCTGCCGACACGCGCATGATGGCTTTTGACTTAGAAAAATCCACCCCTAGGCTTCCCTCCATGGTCGCCTTCCAGATACCAATATCGGTAAAAAATATCACTATTCACCGATGTGTCATTGACGAGGGTGCATCCACATGCATCATTTCAAATAACGTATGGTATAAGTTAGGAGCCCCCGAACTCAAACATTCCATCATCACACTCAAATCATACTACGGTCGTCCCTCGACCCCCATCGGTCTCTTCCAAAATGTATCGGTCTGCTTAGCCGGAAAGACGGTCCACATAGACATCAAAGTCTTGGACACTCACTTGGATTACAATATACTCCTTTGGCGGAGTTACATGTATGCCATGTCTGCCATAGCATCCTCCATCTTCCACATCATGATGTTCCCCCACGAGGATCGAATCATCACAATATACTAGCTAACGCACAGTGAAAAGTGTCCCTTGACCAACACGAATATGGATCTACCCTATGTAGATACAGCCACAGATGGTCTTTCATGGTATCAAGAATATGGCCCTGGCCAATTCAAACCATCATCCGTCCTAGGGTCATTCCTAGGAGATCCTCCCATAATCCTTGAGGTATCACCCGACGCCACAGGGACCCCAGTATGCATGATATCCACATCAAGCACCGAGGTTAGTCAGGACAGAGACTCGAGCAGCAATGAAACTGAGGCATTGGCCATGGCAACCTCCTTAGTCTACGTTGCCTCCCAAACCCCTTTCCTCTACCCACCTCCTGGCTTCACCTCCCAGCAGGTTTTGGAAACATTGGTGTTACCCAACATATCGTTGGAATTCCTAGTTTGGTACCTCGTTCCCCCTTCAGGAACAGCAACTACCAACATTACTGCATTTGGGTTAAAGCCCCCTAGTCCCGAGGATCGAATCATCACAATATACCAGCTAACGCACAGTGAAAAGCGTCCCTTAACCAACACGGATATGGATCTACCCTATGTAGATACAGCCACAGATGGTCTTTCATGGTATCAAGAATATGGCCCTGGCCAATTCAAACCATCATCCATCCTAGGGTCATTCCTAGGAGATCCTCCCATAATCCTTGAGGTATCACCCGACGCCACAGGGACCCCAGTATGCATGATATCCACATCAAGCACCGAGGTTAGTCAGGACACAGACTCAAGCAGCAATGAAACTGAGGCATTGGCCATGGCAGCCTCCTTAGTCTACGCCGCCTCCCAAACCCCTTTCCTCTACCCATCTCCTGGCTTCACCTCCCAGCAGGTTTTGGAAACACTGGTGTTACCCAACATATCGTTGGAATTCCTAGTTTGGTACCTCGTTCCCCCTTCAGGAACAGCAGCTACCAACATTACTGCATTTGGGTTAAAGCCCCCTAGTCCCGAGGAGCCCCAACCTACCCAAGCAGCAGTCGGAACTGCCCCTATAAGGAAAATTCCCATTGCAAAATCAGTGACCACGACCAAGAAAATCGCCAAGAGAGGAAAGAAAGCGGTGACCCTCACCATGCAAAGGGAATCATCAGCCTGTGCTATATGTGATATCACAGGACACCTGACCCACATATGCCCAGAGTTGGACAAATTAAAACCACTCCTTGGCTGTGAAGCAGGCACCTCGACATGGCGTTCCCATAAAAAGGAACTTGCCACCAAAAGTATAGGCAAACCGCTACGTACCAATCACGCATGCGCTCTCTGTGACATTATTGAAGCCCTGAAAATCGGGTCTACAACAAGGGGGATACCCACCCGGTCCGGACCTTGGTTAGTAGCTCCTTTTCCGTTTGGTGTAGTGGGTCCGACTAGGGATAATGGGACCAGTTTCCAAATATGTGTGTGTGCGTTGAGAATAGATATTTCCTCTCTAAAAAGGTTCCTAAGTGAAATTCTTTTATTCTATTTCTAATCTAATCATATGCAAATTGTATTCTAATTTAAACAGAAAGATCTAATTCTAAACTAAACCCGGGATGTAATCTTCTTTATGCGATCTAAAATAATCTCGAATAACAATTGATATTAAATATTACTCAACTATTATAAGAAAATAATTCAATAAAGATAAACCATTTCATATAAAAAGTTAGATGAAACAGTTATGAAAAACATATCGCATAATAAGCTATTCATACACTAAGTATAAATAAATAGTTATCACAGTACAGAAGTGCCAAATGATAACTTAAGCATTCAAGCATCAATATATAAACAACTAAAAATAAATATTACTTTAACACAGAAGCAGAAATAGTTAAGAGATAAAAGTACCATTTATAACTGGTTTTACTCATGCGCTAGAAGCAATAATGATGTATCTATTCCTAATCCAACATCTACTAAGAGTACAGAAATGCAACATTAGTAGCAGATATTAGACACAGATATAAATAAATCTCGTTCCATTCATTCATCAAAACCTCCTCTGAGGGTGGAGAAGTGCATGTTCTGAGGATAAGTTTTTGACAAATTTCTAGACCCTTTCCTAAATGCATGAGAAGGGTTTAAATACTACTAACTAAATCTAATTATAGTTTATTACAAAAATTTAGGATTCGGTTTAAATGACCATCCTTTTTCTATGCAAAAATAAAGTAAAAGTAAAAGTAAATCTAAAATTAAAAACTATTAATTAACTACTTATGAATCTGGTCTTTGAATTTGCAAGCATCCAACATTTATTTGAGAAGAGGGGGCTGGCCGACTTCATATTTTAATTGTCCCGAAAAGACGAAATCAGCAAGTGTTGGCGCGACCTTCTCAGCATAATTAATGATGCAATTAAGAGCGCTGCATTGGCTGTGTGGTTTAACCAGGCACGTCCAGTAAGAATCCCAATTTAATTTTGTCAATCCTTGAATTGATTTTGCCTTCTCTTCAGCTTTTTGCTTCCACTCTGTTTGCAATTGTTGTGCTTGTGGTAGGTATCCTAGAATAGTTTCTGAAATCAAATTAACTTTGTGCAAATTTTCATTTACACAATCAGTCATGTTACTTGCTGCTGTAGCTGCTTCCTCTGCTGCTTTTTCTGCCTCTCTGATCTGTGCATCCCAATTATTGAAGAGTATTTCTTTATGATAATCATTGATAATTGGTGCTCCTACTCGTTTTCCTTCCTCTGTCTTTTTCCATGCCAAATAATTAGTAACTCTTTCATTAGTTAAATCATAATCATGTCGTAATTCTACAACATGATTATTGATTTTATCACTTTCTTGACAAAAAGAGTTCCATTGTGAGATTTTCTGGCATAATATATCTTGTTGTTGCAGTAGTTGATTATTCAAAGAAATAGATTCTGAGATGAACTCTGTAAGCTTGGGGTCTTCTTTATGCATCTCTTGCATAATCTGTATTTGTTTCTCTTTCTCGGCCAAGATTTTCTGATACCCTATTTGCATTTGCTGAAACTCTTGCTGTAACTTTTCAAATTGTCTCTGTGCTTCACTGTTGGCATGTGCTTGTTGAAATTGTTGTCGCAGAACTTGTATTTGATCCTCTTTTTCATTTAATAACAGCCGTACCTTAGATGCTTTGTCAATAGTTGCGGAGGCATAAGCTCCTGTAATCTGAGATAATTTAGTAAGATTTTCAATGGGATCCGTAGTAGGATCTTTCCATAAAACATCCAATTGTTCTGCATTAGTAGAGAGCGCACTTTCTAATTTTCTCTTCTTTCTTTGCTTCCTTACTACTGCTTTATGTTGAGGGCTATAAAATATATCCAGAGGAGGAATTTCCTCCATTTTAAGTACAAGTTCAGAGGAAGGAGTAATGGATATAAGTTCCGTTTCTGTGACATTGCCACTTATTTATGTAATCAAACCTTTTTCTGTCTGTACAGAAGTTTGTATGTTCTGTGCTTCAACATTAATCAAATCATTAAATGATTCCCATTCTTTATCTAACTAAGTGTTGATGGATGGTTGCTATACATTAAGAGATGGAAGATTCAACTGTGGAGTGGTGGAAGTCTGTTGTTGTGAGAGCTCTTTTGATTGAGCTGTGTCCTTCACTGAGCCTTCACTTTTATCCTGATCAGATTTTTTAGAATGTTCAGAAATTTCTTTGTCAGACTTTGACTTAGACCTTTCTAAATCTGAGCTGCCACTGAGACTGACGCTAGGAGTTGGTTCCCTTGCGGGTTCCAAATGCAAATTATCCAAAGGAATAGTGGTCAATCTTCTTTCTCTGTATACTTTAAACTCTTGAAATTCTTCTGGGGAGAACTGTGTTTGAGCTAAATGAAAAATTTATTTAAATGAACTTTTTTCTTGAAACATATCATCAAAAAGATCTTATTCTCCAGAAAATACTCTCACTTTGACTACAATGGCGAAATCCTTAACAATACCATATGGATCAAATAGCCTTCTCGGAAACTTAAACAATTTTAAACATGTAACATTGCTTATTTCCTTAAACGCGTGACCAACATCAAATAATGAAAATGCTCCGCAGGACACAGGAAATTGTGGCCAAATGGCTTTCTTTTTATCCTTTAATTCTTTTGTCAAACCTCCGTCTCCATAGGTTTGATATGCAATTTCCCGAGCTATGAGGTTATCCGGAACATATAAGGGCAAACCATGAGAAGAAGTAAAGCTTCCAAAAACCCTCACATAAGTAAACAATTCTTCTCCAAACCATCTTGTGACAGGGAGAATGTCTACTTCTGCTTCAGGAGACAACCTTGGGGCATCCTTATTATACAACAATCTATACAGTGGCAACATTATGCCGTGGCAAATCTTGTAAAAATGAGGAATGAATTTTGACTCCCACAATTCTTTGTGATAAACATGGATGGATAGGGGATCCTGAATTGTCCATTGCCAACCAATTAAAGGGAACTTAGAAACAAAGCAGATTGAATCCATAACATAGGCAGACAGATAAAAAGGAGGATAAATCCTCTAAGAGACAGTCCGTTTAGACCGGTAATTGAAAATAGCCATGGCTAAATTATCAAACAATATTTTAGCCTAGTCCACAATGGTAGCGTTAACAGCAGCATTCAATAGGGGAAGCCATTCAGGAAAAAACTTATTAATGTCAGGTTTTCCAAAAATCCTACATAGCATAGCGGCAGCAAAACAATATGGAGAAGTGAGTGAGCCAGTACTGTACATACCGTGTTTATCTTTCTTCAATGGTTCATCTCTTCTGGACCATTCTTTAGTGAATTCCGCTAAGTTTGCATTTTCCTTGGCAAATTTCTCCATAAATTATTTGTTGTAAGTTGCCTAAGGCTCCGGAAAATGATACATAAGCCTCAAATCTGCTGGAGTGAATGACCCGATAAGCTCTTGACCTTGAGTTTTGAACTGTCTGTCCGTAATATCAGTGCTATCCAGCACCCATTTTACCATGTTTGTATATGGAAGAATTCTTGGTCTTGTTGCTACCCGGTGTAAAAATGAACAAGCCAGCTCTATAAGAGACGCTTCAGAAGAATTACTTGACCCTGCGGTAGCCGCAACATCCATTACTCTTGGGTTTTCTTCTTCAAGTAAATTAAACATACCCTCCCAAGTGGTGATGCCAGCGTCTTTGTTGCAATCAGTGTCTGCGTACAAGGATGTCATCTCTTTATTTTCAAAACTCGGAGCTTTCTCTTTCTTTCCAGAACTCGGAGCTTTCTCTTTCTTTCCCATAATGCTCTGAAAATTTCTTTGTATAGTCTCATGTTCTTCGCGCCTGCAGTTTTACGAATTAAGTGAGAATAATGATATGAGAAAGGTGACGGGATAGTTTTAAATGCTGAAGGCGTATGAAATATATTATTTAATCGTGAAATAAACCTTCGATCAAAACAAAATCTTTTTCATTAATAATTGACAATCCATTCATTAACTTGACATTAAGGCGCATAACGGGTCTCGATTTACGGAAAGATTTACTTCGTATAACGAGCTTTCAAGAATCTGCGATAATGCGATCTGCGATTTGCTTTGCAATATCGCAAATTGCAACTTTCGCAAATCGAAATCATAGCAACTTTCGCAAATCACAATTTACGCAAATCACAATTAGTAACATCGCGGGATCGCAATATCGCGGCATCGCAATATCGCAAAATCGCAATATCGCAAAATATAACATATGAAAAATATCCGTTAATATATTTTCTGCGATATGCGATTTGCGACAAATATTTTAATGCATAGTTATTGGATCACGCTTATTGCAATTTAGAAGATTCTGCTTTGTAAAAGATATCTTATACTTTTTGTTTGCGATGGATGCGATATTTTCTTCAAAGAAAGGTTTTATTCTAATCTATCATAAACTTAAGTTTATCTAAAGATTTTCTAAGGAATTTTCTTAAGTTAATGATAGTAAGTTTTATTTGAAAAAGAAAACAAGCACTAATTTAATTTTTTGGATTTTTTTAAACTAAGGGTCTCCACTTATTTAGTATTAAATACTAAATAAGAAGGGGGGTTGTTGCTGGCCACAACAATTGGCGATTCACTTGGAAGAACCAGTTATCTCTGCTTTTCTTTTAAATTCTCTAAACTTTTCAAAACAGAAAATTTTCCAGAAAATCAAACTTTATTATAAAAAGACAAAGTACATTATGCTTTAATCTATAAATATTATTTCATTTCTTCTATATTCAACTTTGACTATTTACTTCCTCAAGCTAGTCCTTGTATCTACATCAGTCATTACTTGGTTTAAAAAGATAAAAACAAAAGACTTCTCTGTAAATCAGTTTTTAAATATGCTCTTTTTTCGTAGGTAGAGCCACTGCTGCCAGCAAGCGTCTATAGCCTCGACAGGGTTACCTATTACCCAGCAATGATCCTGTGTCCTACTTAGAGAAATATACAATTTTCAAAGAGAAATCCATATTCACACTTATTTCTTTTTATTTTATTTTTACCCTTAAAGAACAATGTCTTGGTTTGGTAGCCAATTTATGACAGTGCCATTCACTTGATTTATAACTTTGTTGAACAAGCTGGCTCGTGATGAGACCCCTTGCCTTTTGATTGTAGTAATCTTGAGTCATTGCCCTGTTGTGGTATGCAGTATTGGCAAAGTCAGCGAGCTATAATATCTATGATCATGATAATTCGGCTTGTGATGAGACCTCTTACTCTTTAAGTTAAAAGTGTATCATTGGATTATTCTCTGAACTTTGTAATTTTCTAGGTAGGGACGAAGTCATTGTTTCCTTAAGATAGCTTTGGACGACAATAATAGAGTTTTTTGGAAATAACTTTTCTACAGAGAACTTTTGTTTTGTTATTGATACCTTTCATTGAACTGATATAAAACAATCTTTCACCAAAAGTTGTTTTTCATCAAAATTTTCAAATTTGAAACTAGTATCATTTCTAGACTAAAGCTTTTAACTGTATCTTTGAATAATAATGATCAATATTCTAAACAGAATTCTGTTTATATAAGTGAAGAAATAAAATTTAAAAAGAGAACCTGTATCTTTTTCATGAATTCCAAATGTAACCATTAACAACTGGTTTTATTATGTCAAATAAAAGAAAACTAATCTACAAAATAGAAGAATGATCTATGGAAAATATTTTTTAAGGATTTGTCCATTAACAGGTAAAGATTCTCTTTTCCCTGTTAAATCCTGTAACATGAAAGTAGATGGACCTATGATTTCTGCAATTTGAAAAGGACCAAGCCACATTCGTTGAAATTTCGTATCTTTTCCTTTTTCCTCATGGGCCTTGTCCCATTTTAGAACTAAATCTCCTATCTGAAAGTCCTTTCTGGTTATCATGTTTGAATCAAAAGAAACTTTAACTAATGCTTAATGATGAGCATGAGTTACTTTGGATTTTTCTCGTTGTTCTTCTAACTTAATTATTTCCATTCGCCTTAATTGTAAATAAGAAGTTGGTTCTTCATCAATATACTGAACTAAGGCTAGAGAAGGAATCGCTAGATGATTTGGAAGAACCACTTCTCTCCCATAAACTAAATTAAAGGGAGAAGTGCCAATAGAAGCCTTCTGCGTTATTCGATCTGCCCATAAAGCATATATTAAAGATTTATGCCAATTTTTATGATTTTTATCAATGGTTTGCTTAATGATTCTGATTAAATTTTTATTTGTAGATTCAGCTAACCCATTTCCCTGTGGATAATAATTGGCAGAATATTTAAGTTTAAAACCTCTCTTGAGTGCAAATTCAGTCATAGCATTACCAGAAAAATATGATGCATTATCAAACATTAAAGCAGAAGGTAAACCAAACCTGGTGATTATGCACTGATCTATGAACTCGATGATGTGTTCGGCATTAGCAGTCTTGAGAGGGACTGCTTCTACCCATTTTGTAAAATAATCAATTGTTGTAATGATATACCTATGTTGTTTAGAAGAGTGAGGAACGATCTCACCTATTATGTCTAATCCCCATTGATCAAAAGGCTGCTCAATGTTGACTGGTTGTAATGGAAATGATGGTTTCTTTTATCTTCCAGCTATAGTTTGACAAATTTGACATTTCCTTGTGTAGCTATGTGAATCTTTGAATAATGTGGGCTAGTAATAGCCTGCACAAAGGATTTTATGTGCCATTGCATCTCCAGCATAATGTCCACCTGCTAGCCCATCATGAAGTTCCTGCAAGACTTTATCAGCTTCAGATTTCTCCAGACATCTAAGAAGAACAGAATCATAATTCATTCTAAAAAGAACATCATTCACAAGATGATATTGTTTAGCCTTCAACCTTAGAGCTCTTTTCTGGGTGTAATCGAGATTTGGAGGAGCATATCCATTCTTCAGATAAAATATGATATCAGCATATAATGATTCAACATTGTTTAGGCTTACCTCATATGTTTGTATTTCTTCAGATGGTTTTTCAGAAATAAGTGATGCTCCAGCTAGTATTTTGCAAAAGCCTTGACCTCTTACAATACTTGCCGGTTTGATTTCTACATCATATTCTTGTAAAGCAGTAACCCAATTGGCTCTTTTCTCACCCATATCTTTTTGGACTAAAAGATTTCTTACCGCTGGAAACGGTACTATGATCTTTGTATGGGTTTTAAGTAAAAAGGGTCTGAAATATTTGATTTCTTTGAAAACAGCATAAGCTTGTTTCTCTACATCTGAATAATTCAATTCAGCGCCTTGTAAATTTGAACTGAAAAAAGAAATTGGAGCTTCTGCTTTGTCTTGATTTGCTTGAGTGAGTATTGCAGCATAAGATTTATCAAAGGCAAATGTATACAAAATAAAAGGATCGGAAAAATTTGGAGTTGCTAAAGATGGAGCTTTAATAATTGCTTGTTTGATCAGATTGAATGCCTCATATTCGTCTTTGCCCCATTTGAAGTTTGAATTATTTTTAATCATTGCTTGCAAGGGTGATACAATTCTTGAAAAATCTAGCACAAATCTCTTTACAAAATTAACCTGGCCAAGAAAAGATTGCATAGCTTTCTTGTTGTGAGGTAAAGATATTTCAGAAATTTCCTTGATTCTATCAGGATCAATATGAATTCCAGATTTTGATACTATGAATCCAAGAAGTTTTCCTTCATTTAAAGCAAAAAAAGATTTTTTTGGATTAAGTGAAATTCCATACCTTTGACAACGTTGGAAGATCTGTTTCAAATCTCTAAGATGATTACTTCGTTTTTTGGAGTATACAGTTATATCGTCCAAGTAAATTACCATTGATTTGTTAACTAATCCCTTGAAAGCAATATCCATGGCTCTCTGAAATGTGGCACCAGCATTGATCAGACCAAAAGGCATCTTTTGATATGCATAAGTGCCCCATTTGGTTCTAAATGTAGTTTTCAATTGATCATCAGGATGGACTAACACTTGATTATATCCAGAGAAACCGTCTAAGAAAGACATTAATTCTGATCCTGCAACTGCCTGTAATATTTGCTCCATGGGAGGCAAAGGAAAATTATCTTTTTGGCAGGCTTTATTAAGATTTCAAAAGTCAATACAAATTCTAATGTCCCCGTTCTTCCTTCTAATAGGAACCATATTGGAAACCCATTTAGAATGTCGGACGAGAAAAATAATCTTGGCTTTCAATAACTTATTGAGTTCAGATTTGATCTGATTTTCTAGATTGGGGTGGATCTTTCTCAACTTTTGTTGGACAGGTTTCTCATCATTGATCATTGGGATAGTATGTTGGATGATAGAAGTGTCATAAGTTTTGAGTTCATCGTAGTTCCAAGCAAAGATACTTTTATATTGTTTCAAAATGCGAACATACGCTAATTTTTCTTCAGGAGCTAGGCCAAGGCCTAGATTGATATTCTATGGTTTGGCATCAGTTCCTAGATTTACTAATTCATAATTCAAAGTTGAACTTTGAAGTTTTGAATTGGTAGATATTTTAAATCGATCTTTCAAATCATAAAGGTCTTCTAACTTGACTACTGACTTCGGTATAGCATTGTTGGTGCCATTTTGGAGCAATTGTCTGTTATGTTGGTCTTCATCGATTATCTGATTGGTGTAAGATCCTTAGGATGTGAGAAAATTTACAATATCAAGATCATCATTGAAAATCCTCCAATTAGTAACGTTATCAGGAATCGAGGGTCCAAAGATTAATTCGATTGAAAATCGATCAGGACTAAAATCTTCTGCAGGAATGAGCTTGGAAGCTACATTAGCTAGGAGATCTGAACTAGCATTCTGAATTCTAGGAATTGATGAAATATTAAACACTATAAAGTGTTCAGTCAGATCTTGGACTAAATATTGATAATGCTTTAAATGACCTGATAAACAATGTATAGTATTGCGTACCTGTTTAATTACAATTTCCGAATCTCCGAAAACTTGTATATATTTGATGTCTAGTCCGATTTCTTTATATAATCCTTGGACTAAAGCCTCGTATTCTGCAGTGTTATTAGTGCAATCAAACTCAAGTCTACAAGTTAAAATAATTTTTTTTCCCTCTAGACTAACCAAAACGCATCCTGCTCTTGCTCCTTCATTAGACTTAGAACCATCAAAAAATAATTTCCAAAATAAAGATTTATTTACAGGAGTATCTACAAAATTAATACATTTAGAACTATCTGTTTGGGAAAATTTTCTATTTGAGATAAAACAGAATGTTCTAAATAAGTTGAAGTATGAGCATTAAAATTTCCTAAGAAAGAATCAACTGAATAATTTCCAATGATATTACTGCTGTATGCAACTGGTTCATTCTCTCCTTCGAGTTCTGTTACTATGTATTTTTGATGTTTTTCTCGTTCAACCTTTATCTGATTTGGTTTACCATTGTAAGGAAGCCACATATGCGACCAATCAGTTGCAAAATATCCATGAAGTTTTTCTGACCAATCTCTGCTAAGAATTAAGCCATAAAATTCTGGAATATCTGCAACTAAAATATCAATGACTTGACATACCTTTGGATTTGATGACAATCTTATGTAACCTGATTTAATTCGCCAATTACTTCAACTTGAGATCGATCTAGTTGGACTATGCGTACAACAAATTTTTGTGGTTGAATGTTCAACTTTGCACATATTGATTTTGGTAGAATATTCGATGAAGCTCCAGAATCCACTAAACAATTATGCAAATTTTTATTGAAAACTTCATAAGTAAGAAGAAATGGAGGAGTATGAGATCTTGACCTTCCTCCAATTAAAGCGATATTTTCTTGATCAACTTTACTGATCGTATTAGCTGGAGGTCTTCCCATCTCATTGGAAGCTTGAGAAATCACAGGATCAGGTAAAGGTTTTTCTGGTACAGCATGTAATTCTTTCAAAAGTACGTTTTGTTGGTGTTTTAACTTGCTCAATTCATAAAAAGTGATGTTAGCCCTAGTCTTCTTCATGTCTTCTATGATATTATACTCCATTTCATCTGGAACAATTAGTGTTGTTGATGGAGTTGATGAATCTGTCTGGACTGGGCTGGTTTGAATTTCTTTAGATGTCATTTTCTTGGGTGCAACTTTATTCTTAGTCAATGAGCTTGCGCTTTTTGACTTAGGAGTAGGTTGAGGAGGATCAAGTTGATTTCTACTTCGCGTGCTAACTGGGGATGCTTCTTGATCTTCCTCATCTGGAAGGATGAAATCCCACATACCTTGTACTTCTACGAATTCATCTTCATCAGTAGTTTCTTCAGTAGTAGTTTCTTCTTCTTCTTCTTCTGATTCAGCATTAGTTATAGCATTTGGTGGCTTTGGATTAGTTGAAGGATTTCTTCTAAAAGGCTTGAAAGACTTTTTAGAAGATGTTTCTGCCACTTGTTTCTTAATGTCAACCATTTCGTTAGACATGGTTTTCAAAACTTTCTGCAATCCTTCTAAATCAAATGGATCTTTTGATTGTTTTTTCTTTGGGTCTTCCTTAAAAGTAACCTTCTTGGATTTTCGTTCTTCTATCACATTTTTCTTATCTAGAGTGATGATACGTTTCTCTACCGCTATTGCCTCCTTCATGTTTTCTGCTAAAGTTGTTTTGTTAGCCCTATCAACAAAGATTGCTATGTTTTATGGTAAAGCAGAAATGTACCATTCACTTCGCACTTCTTCTCTAGGCTTGGAAGCAGTAGGAATTTTGTTTAACAATTTATTGAAATGTGAATTAAAATCCTTCACAAGTTCTTTTGAATCAGCTCTAAGATTAGACAGATCATTGATTAATGTCGTTGTAGACCTATCATCACCAAATTTAGTCAAAAATTGATCTTGAAAGATATCCCAACTAGTGATGGATCCAGATGGTAATGAGAAATAACATGATCCAGCTGCTCCTTGTAGAGTATAAGGGAAAAGTCGGACAACAACATATTCATTAATAACTCCATTGAGATTTATGGATAGCATAAAATTGTTTATGTGTTCTTCTGCTAGCATGCCTGCTTCAGGGTTAAACTTAGGCAACCATTTTTCAGGATGGGCTGGTAATTGACTCAAGGGTGCAGGCATTAATACTGCCCCTGGATTATTCCATGGCATTTGGGCCATCGCTGAACTACTAACAGAGGAAAGTGTATAAGATGATGTCTGTGATTGGGAAGATGAAGATATTACAATTATAGATGATTAAGAAGGTGATGTGGAAGTTCTAGTGGAGTGAGGGACAATGGTCTGAAGTGGAGGGGTGGATGGTTGACTTCGCGGTGAAGAGGTTGAGATGGATGATGATGATGAAAGAGTCTCGCTATCAGACCCTTTAGGTGATTTCTGTAGGTTTTAACCCTGAACAAAAATTATCTACAAACAAATCTTATAACAGAAAATAAACAATAGCGAGAGCATAAAACATAAAACAGATAAACACAGAGATTTTCCCCTGGATCCCAAATTGGGACGACCAGCTTGATTTTTCATTATATTCCTTTTAGTGTTACAATACATATATATACATGTCGAAACATACATAAACCCCAATCCATTAACCCTGGATTAGAACATAACCGTAGTTCCCTTGACCGGATCTACAAAATACCAGGGGCCGAAAACCATCGTACTCCAAAACCATGTGCAAAATCATGCACAAAACATGGGTGGGTCCACATATGAGTGGGACCGCATACCAAAAAAATTTTTGCCGGGGCGCTGCCCCGGACCCCGATAGGGGGGGCTGCTGCGCCCGGCGTAATGTACAGCGCGTGGGGCTAGCCGTGGAAAGAATATAACACATACCCAAGAATTTCCTTGCTCTTTTCCTTGTAGGTAAAGGTAATTCAGTTGGCTGAATGCCAGGCTTCTCACTCTGTAATCTGGTAAGAGGATGAGCAGGGTTATATTGCGAAGTCACACTGCCTTGAGATTTATCAGATCTTTGAGGTGATATTGAAAATCGCTGAAGTTTATGAATCAAAGATTCAACTTCAGAGGTTCAATAGCAAATTCTTCTGAAAAGTCAAGGTTTGTAGCAGTGTTTGTTCTTCTTTCGACTTCTGGATCTAGATTTAAAATTTATGAGTGCGATGGAGAAGTTGGGGGAGATGGTAAGGGTGATTTACTCTCATAATAGTATTTAGATTTTGATTTACTTTCCATTCATAGTTCGTGGCCCTCCTTCTAGCGCCAAATATGTTGAAGCCCCGAAAATCGGGTGTACAACAAGGGGGATACCCACCCGGTCCGGACCTTGGTTAGAATCTCCTTTTCCGTTTGGTGCAGTAGGTCCGACTGGGGATAATGGGACCAGTTTCCGAATATGTGTGTGTGTGTTGAGAATAGATATTTCCTCTCTAAAAAGGTTCCTAAGTGAAATGCTTTTATTCTATTTCGAATCTAATCATATGCAAATTGTATTCTAATTTAAACAGAAATATCTAATTCTAAACTAAACCTGGGATGTAATCTTCTTTATGCGATCTAAAATAATCTCGAATAACAACTGATAATAAATATTATTCAACTTTTATAAGAAAAGAATTCAATAAAGATAAACCATTTCATATAAAAAGTTAGATGAAACAGTTATGAAAAACACATCCCATAATAAGCTATTCATACACTAAGCATAAATAAATAGTTATCACAGTACAAAAGTGCCAAATGATAACTTAAGCATTCAAGCATCAATATATAAACAAATAAAAATAAATATTACTTTAACACAGAAGCAGAAATAGTTAAGAGATAAAAGTACCATTTATAATTGGTTCTACTCATGAGCTAGAAGCAATAATGATTTATCTCTTCCTAATCCAACATCTACTAAGAGTACAGAAATGCAACATCAGTAGAAGATATTAGACACAAATATCAATAAATCTCGTTCCATTCATTCATCAAAACCTCCTCTGAGGGTGCAGAAGTGCATGTTCTCAGGACAAGTTTTTGACAAATTTCAGGACCCTTCTCTAAATGAATGAGAAGGGTTTAAATACTAATAACTAAATCTAATTATAGTTTATTACAAAAATTTAGGATTCTGTTTAAATGACCTTCATTTTTTTATGCAAAAATAAAGTAAAAATAAAACTAAATCTAAAATTAAAAACTATTAACTAACTACTTATGAATCTAGTCTTTGAATTTGCAAGCATCCAGCATTGATTTGAGAAGAGGGGGTTGGCCGACTTCAGATTTTAATTGTCCCGAAAAGACGGAATCAAAAAGTGATGGCGCGATCTTCTCAGTAGAATTAATGATGCAATTAAGAGTGCTGCATTGACTGTGTGGTTTAACCAGGCACGTCTAGTAAGAATCCCAATTTAATTTTGTCAATCCTTGAATTTATTTTTCCTTCTCTTCAGCTTTCTGTTTCCACTCTGTTTGCAATTGTTGTGCTTGTGGTAGGTATCCTGGAATAGTTTCAGAAATCAAATTAACTTGGTGAAAATTTTCATTTACACAATCAGTCATGTTACTTGCTGCTGTAGCTGCTTCCTTTGCTGCTTTTTTCTGCCTCTCTGATCTGTGCATCCAAATTATTGAAGAGTATTTCTTTATGACCATCATGGATAATTGGTGCTCCTACTCTTTTTCATTCCTCTGTCTTTTTCCATGCCAAATAATTAGTAACTCTTTCATTAGTTAAATCATAATCATGTCGTAATTCTACGACATGATTAGTGATTTTATCACTTTCTTGACAAAAAGAGTTCCATTACGAGATTTTTCAGCATAATATATCTTGTTGTTGCAGTAGTTGATTATTCAAAGAAATAGATTCTGAGATGAACTTTGTAAGCTTGGGGTCTTCTTTATGCATCTCTTGCATAATCTGTATTTGTTTCTCTTTCTCGGCCAAGCTTTTCTGATACCCGATTTGCATTTGCTGAAACTCTTGCTGTAACTTTTCAAATTGTCTCTGTGCTTCACTGTTGGCATGTGCTTGTTGCAATTGTTGTCATAGAATTTGTATTTTATCCTCTTTTTAATTTAATAACAGTCGTACCTTAGATGCTTTGTCAATATTTGCGGAGGCATAAGCTCCTGTAATCTGAGATAATTTAGTAAGATTTTCAGTGGGATTCATAGTAGGATCTTTCCATAAAACATCCAATTGTTCTGCATCAGTAGAGAGCGCACTTTCTAATTTTCTCTTCTTTCTTTTCTTCCTTACTACTGCTTTATGTTGAGGGCCATAAAATATATCCAGAGGAGGAATTTCCTTTATTTTAAGTACAATCTCGGAGGAAGGAGTAATGGGTATATGTTCCGTTTCTGTGACATTTCCACTTATTTCTGTAATCAAACCTTTTGTTGTCTCTACAGGAGTTTGTATGTTCTGTGCTTCAAAATTAATCAAATCATTAAATGATTCCCATTCTTTATCTAACTGAGTGCTGATGGATGGTTGATGTACATTAAGAGGTGGAAGATTCAACTATGGAGTGGTGGAAGTCTGTTGTTGTGAGATCTCTTTTGATTGAGTTGTATCCTTCACTGAGCCTTCACTTTTATCCTGATCAGATTTTTTAGAATGTTCAGAAATTTCTTTGTCAGACTTTGACTTAGACCTTTCTGAATCTGAGCTGCCACTGAAACTGACACTAGGAGTTGGTTCCCTTGCGGGTTCCAAACGCAAATTATCCAAAGGAATAGTGGTCAATCTTCTTTCCACTACTACATTTGGTGGAAATTCCGACACCTGTTTCCGACGCTTTTGACCAAATGTCGGAAATTTTCCCAAATTTTTTCCATCCCGCCCGAAACCGTCGCTATACCGACGTCTATAGAAAAGTGTCGCAATACCGACACTTAAACTAGTGTCGCAATTACGACGTTTAAAGGAAGACGTCGCAATTGCGACACCATGGCCCAAAGCATCGCTATTGAGACGACTCTAAACGTCGCAACGACGACACAATGTCTAGGTGTCACCATTGCGACGTTTGGAGGCACCGTCCTAATAGCGACGCCTTTTCCGCCGTCGGTATAGCGACAGTTATTTTCACGCTACATAAAAATACCAAACTTATATGGGCGCTACATAAAAATTCGAAACTTATATGCGCGCTACATAAAAATGTTTGGTATTTGTCGCAATAGCTACGTTTGATATCACGCGCGCATTCGCTCTCTGCTCTTGCAGAACAGCATTTGCGGTCAGCATTCGAGCTCAGCTCTTGCAGAACAGCATTTTCCCTCGGCATTCGCCCTCAGCGTTCGCCCTCAGCTCTTGCAGAACAGCATTCGCCCTCAGCGTTCGCCCTCAGCTCTTGCAGAACAGCATTCGCCCTCAGCTCTTGCAAAATGGTAAGTTCTTACTGCAGGCCCTTCCTCCTATAGTAGGGTTGACTCTATTTTGGTTTTTTTGGTCAATTCCATTGGATTGTGTTAGGCTGTATGGTTCTCTCTAGATGTCAAGAATCAAGATTCAATACCCTCTATTATCTTCATCACCCAGTACAAGATTTAAATTTTTCCCAAAGAAACGCTTATTAATTTGGCAGCCATTATTTCTCGCTGCTTTAAAAACCCTACATTTAAATGAAAACAAGCATTTCATTTCAACTAAAAAAATCTATTAGTGTTCAAATGTACATGTGTGCTAATTAACGTACGATATCACGCGCGCATTCGCCCTCCCGCTCTTCTTGAACACCATGCGCCCTCGGCATTCGCCCTCGGCTCTTGCGAACGACGTTCGCCTTCGGCATTCGCCACGAGCTCTTGCGAACAGCATTCGCCCTCGACGTCGCCCCAGGCTTTGCGAACAGCATTAGCCCTGGATTCGCCCTCGGCTCTGATTTGAACGACATTAGCCACCGCATTACGCCCTCGGCTCTTGCAGAAACGACCTTTGCCCTCGACGTCGCCCTCGGCGTTGCCCTCGGCTCTTGCGAACAACATTCGCCCTCAGCATTCGCCCTCAGCTCTTGCCCTCGGCGTTCGCCCTCGGCTCTTGCGGAGCAACATTCGCCCTCGGCGTTAGCCTCGGTATTTGCGAACAGCATTCGCCCTCAGCTCTTGCAAAATGGTAAGTTCTTACTGAGGCCCTTCCTCCTATAGTAGGGTTGACTCTATTTGGGTTTTTTTGGTCAATTCCATTGGATTGTGTTAGGTTGTAGGGTTCTCTCTAGATGTCAAGAATCAAGATTCAATACCCTCTATTATCTTCATCACCCAATACAAGATTTAAATTTTCCCCAAAGAAACGCTTATTAATTTGGCAGCCATTATTTCTCCCTGCTTTAAAAACCCTACATTTAAATGAAAACAAGCATTGCATTTCAACTACAAAAATATATTAGTGTTCAAATGTACATGTGTGCATCACTTGTGTAGGGTATTCCTTTTCCACTTTCACATTATCCAAGAATGTGTGCGGTATAGTTCATATTTTTTGTGATTTAGATTGTCTTGAAAAAGGAAAGGTAAATTATTTCCCATGGAAAAGAAGGTTTTCCCTTTTTATAGGTTGTTTGGACTTACGTGGAAAAATTTATGGTATGCCTTTCATATTATGTAGTTTAAATTTGAATTAACAGATTATTCTACATGAAAATATAATTACCTATGTGATGTCCTTCATCACTAATTAAAATTATAGGCTTTCAATTTCCTAGACTCTAACTCATCTGATGCTAAATTCTAGGTCCTCATTGGTGGATCACTCTTCCATTGATTTTCTTTCCCTCTGGATCTTGTCATACTTTAAAAGTCATCAATGATACATATATTATTTCAGGTATCCCAAAAGGCTTTATAGTAGAACATATTGTGAAGTTTTTTGACACTTGAGGATTCTTTTTAGAACTGCAACGTGGTCTATGCTATCGAGTTATATATCAAGCAACTTGTCCTTAATAACCACACTATGAGGTAGGTTCAACCAGTTTGAACTTGTTGGGACATAGCATATGAAGTTGTGTGATGAGTCCATATCACGGGTCTATTATGGTGAAAAAAGTGAAGACATGTAATGATAGTTATTATGTTAACATTACTAGAAACATTTTCGAAATTATCCATGCTATCAAGATGTCAAAATTCCAGGCATTAGGTGTCAATACTTGTAGCTAATAGATAATAATAATAATATAAAAAAAATCACATCTTTATTCTTGAAATATGATTGTTACACATTGGTAACCTAGTTCATGAGTTACTATCACCCAAAGATTGCAAAACAAACTTAAAATATAAATTAAACCAACATGAGAATCCAACTAAGGGGTTCTCGACAAAATCATGCCATAACCTGGCATTTTGAAACCCAAATTTGAATCCATCATAAGTAATACAATGCAAACTCAGATGGATTTTCAATGCATGTTTGCATGCTACACTTATTCTCTGTCTAGATATCATTTTTAAATGGAACCATTAGTCAAGCCCACAGTCCTTTTTATGTGAAAAATTTCAGCTCTATTTGAGCTCTTTTTTGCTCCACCACCTCCATAAACCAGTGTTACACGGGGTCTCGCCCCCCCACCTAGGGGTCTAGATTCCTCACCCCCTCGTGCTCCGGGGTCTTGGGGACTTCTAGGGGATGTTTCCCTCACGTCCCCTCACCGCCCCTTTTAGTTTATGGTTTCGTGTTAAAATTTGATGTGCCACTTAGCATATTTGAGAATCCAAGTGATTCTGATTCAGATGGTGACATGGTTGATCTTGATATATTCGTGCGGAAGTTGGATGCAGAGACTAGTGGGGCATTAACTTGAGCATTTATGCTCATTTATCAGTATGATGATATCATTTGATATTCATATGTTATGTTTTATGTTTTATGTTTCAGACATAACTTATTTGCGTTTAAGTTTTATGTTTCAGACTTGAGTTGTAAACTTCGGTTTAAACTCTATTTTGAATCTTGATATAATATGTCATATGATATCTTAAACTTTATTTTCATTGTACATTGTTAGTAGTTACATTAATGATTATATAGTTACAAACTTACAAACTTACATGCATGATTGTATGATGTATGTTTTAACTTTTAACTTTTAAATTTGTTTCAATTATATGATTCATCATTCATCGATTTGTAATTTTATCATTTATGATTTATCTTTCATGATGCAAGTGTATGAGGATTGTATATACATTCCTTGCAAAAATATAGTTACATTTTAAATATTAAATTTTATAATTTTTATGACCCCGACGTCCCCCCACGTTTCCTGAAAATTGGTAGGGAGCTTTTGCATAGGCCGCTCCCGCGCTCCCTCGTCCCCTCGCTCCCACCTCCAGGGGACTTGGTGGAAAATTGCCATAAACATATGCAAACATATATCATGATCTTGGAATCCATTACATATGTATGTGCCAATGTTCCATAATCTTGCCCCATCATCAATTTAAGAAATTTCCATTGACTATCAAATTATGGAGGGGGGGAACTTTTTGTTGCAACATTTGGCTCAAAATCAGGGACCATCTTCGTATGAGGTGAATGAGAACTATAGATATTTGAAGAAGTAGATTAGTGCCTTTTCCTCTAGCCATGGAGTCATATATAGTCATCCATCACAAAAATTTGTCTTTGTTCATTCTCACCTTAAAAGTTGCAAAAAATCATGCCCTAATTGAAACGACACTAAATTTGAAAGATATAATAAAAATGCAAGCTAGAAGTGCCCTATTAATACAAAGGGAAAACCTTCCTACCTACCCTAACTGAGATAAATTTTGATTGAATAGGAAACATGATATTTCCTATGGAGTTGATCCAACGACTTGTTAAATGTATGGGACTAAATCATGCATTTTATTTCCAGGGAAACATGCGCATGAAGAGAAAAAGTGCAGAATTAATGGAAAATCCATACATGCCACTTATAAAAACTACACCGAAAGGTCAAAAAATACTTAAGGCCTTAACTTAATTTGAATCCAAAAATGACAAAAAAGGATTAGTGAAAACACGAGAGTGGTGTGGGTGAACAACATAAATAAAAAGTGAAGATACCTTTCCCCAAGATGCCTTTGTCACCGTTGTATGAAAACATGTTTTCCTTTCCCTTTATACATGCAAGTGAATTCATTATAGGTATGGTGTTTTCCTAGAATAGGAGAAGCCTACTTAAATATATCATTTGTGGATTGAATGTTTGGGTGCCTTAATGTGCAATGACATGTTTCCAGGACTGAATTCAATGCAAGGCATATTTGAAACTCTAACTCTGTCTTCCAGTGTCTTATTAGAAATTATTTCGGTTTTCATTTTGTGTTTTCAAGTTAGATATTGTTTTCAAGTTTTTACATTTATAATTTTATTGCAATGTGGCAGACTGATCAGAGCAGTGCAGGAACAACCCCGAGACAGGATGATCGCGGAAAGAGGCCAACGGAAGAACATGTAAAGTGCCAGCATTGCTCTATCTTTAGGTATTTTAGTTATTTACATAATTGAAATAATATTAATTTTGTTCAAATATGCAGACACCTAGCCATGGTACGCATGATGATTCCCTCTTTGAGGAAGAGCTTTCTTCATCCCTATCTCCAGTGTTGTTGTTGCAAAAAAAGGCACGAGATGCAAGGTCGGAATTTAATTCTTTGATAGATGCGCCTCAAACACCTGAAACAGAAGAGAGGATACAACATCTTATGAGGCAGCTAAATAGATATCAGGTAATAATAAAAAGTCAAAAGGATATTTTTTTTGTTCTGCATGAGATGAATTGTGATAGTTTGATTTTTAATTTTTACATTGACTAAACTAACAAAAAGTTCTTTTGTATGTAGCGTCTTCTGGAATTTGTTGAACCCGGTGTTGGTGGTAGTGGGACACAAGGGCAAGAGATTGCCCAACAACCCTCTCGTACACCTTCTACTCCTTTAGGTGCTAGCCAAGAAACACACCCTGCCCAAGCTGACACCCAGCCAACTGCTGAACGTGTTGGCAATGATGAGGCTGATATGGCCAGCTACATTATTGCGTTTCCTGGAGCTACACGTGTCAGCTCCACAAGGACCATTAATGGCACGTTGTTGGTGAACGATGAGGGTGTCCCTATAAAGCATGTACAACTCCCAGGTAAATTTTAATATTTTAACTATTTCATGTACTTTATCTAAAACATATTTATCATGATTTTTATTTTTAAATTAATGATAATATCTTCTTCTTCTTTTGGTTTTATTCTGTGTAGGAAACAATGAGTTCTACAGGATTCTGGAGAGCCATGCGTTGGTAATTTTTGGCCCAACCATACGTACAGGGTGGAATTCCCAAAATTCCAACCTGAAAAAAGAACTTTTAGATTATCTAGAAGCCCTTTTTGGGGTCGGCACATTTGACAGAAAAGCGGTGGCTCAGGTAGCCGGCAAATATTTGAAATATACCAGGGACACCTATAGGACGCAATTGCAATTTAACCCTAGATATGAGCGTCCTATCGCAGTTTCAGAGAGTGAGTGGAGAGCACTCATCCATGACGGAAAAGAGAAAAGGGCAAAGAAAGAAGGAAAAATGCCAACTGGACCCGCAAGGTAAATTACAACTTTAATTCAATAGCTTTAATTTTATTTATGTCTAAAATAAAAGTGTGCTACGTCATATCTGACTTCAATATTTTGATGCTAGGTTGCCTGACACCTCAAAGGCAACCAAAGCTAGGATAGAGAAAAAGGGCCATCACAAGCTCGGCCAAGGTGGCTACTTGAAATTAGCTGCAAGAATTGTAATTAAGTAGCTAAACATCTTATAATTAATTGTATCGCCTTCCAACGTTTTTGTAATCCTATCAGATATGATTAAAAATACGCAATCATATATAATGTAGGGTGATGACTTTGGAACAATAACTACAGAGGAAGATAAAAATATTGCTTTCCGTTTTGGCTATCAAGCTGTAGTTGAACGTCGCAGAAGCTTGGGGCAGGTCCCAAGATCTACAATGCCTGATAAGGTAAAACATTAACCTTTCAATATTTTTGTTTTCGTCCATAAATTTAATGTCTAACAACTTTGTTTAAATCGGGGGAGCAACACTACCGACGAGGTAAATAACCCAGTTTTAGAGCCAGATGTAGATGATCCTCTCGTGCAACCTGATCATTGTAGTGGGGACCAGGCCGACAATGTTGCTATCAGTGAGGGCCGTGACGGTAATTAATTTCCACTTATAATTTTTTCTAATTATACCTTTATGGTTGTCCTTATAATGTTTTTTGTTTAAATGATAGAGAATGTTTCCCTTGAGGATCTTACCACCAGAGAGGAAGACAGGGCAACAGTCCCAACGGCGACAACTGGTGCACCAGGTAAATAATCTCATTGCAATTTTTTTTATTAATATTACAGAACTAGTTCAATGATATTTAAAAACTGATAATTAAAATTTAATATTATCTGTTTTTGGAGGCGATGCCCCGTCACTGGATGAGACCAGACATCGTGACAATGCAACTAGGTTAGCGGCGACAACTGGTGCACCAGGTAAATAATCTCATTGCAATTTTTTTTATTAATATTACCGAACTAGTTCAATGATATTTAAAAACTGACAATTAAATTTAATATTATCTGTTTTTGTAGGTGATGCCCCGTCACTGGATGAGCCCAGACATCGTGAATACGCAACTAGGTCAGCAGTGCGGGTTGAAAGGCACGAAACAGGAGCAGAGCACGATGATATTGATGGTGTAATTAGGAGCTTTAAAAATAGGAAGAAGAAAAAGAAAGTTTGACAATGTAAAATATTGTATTATTATAAGACAAACGTTACCATACTTGGAACATTTTTTTGCGTTATATAAAAAACTCATTTATCATACTATTTTTATGTCAAGCATTAATTCCAATGTTTCCTTGCGTACTTTTTGTTGAATTGTTTTTTTACTAGTTATTGAATATTTTTTTTTATGCTCATGAAAGTAAAAATTGAAATATAGATTGGGTATTGGGGAATTGAGAGTGATGTGAGGGGGGGGAGGGGGCCATAAGAGCTTCCACCTTCACGTGGTTGGCCCTGTTTAGTAGAGAATAATTTATTGGAGCGATTTAATCTTGGAGCAAACCTCCCTTGATCCAGCGTAGCAACAAAAAAGTCACTGTTGACTTAGTTGCTACTCTTTGAGATCGTGGGGCTTGTTCCAAGTTCATGCGACTCCAATAAATTGTTCTTGAAACGAAGAGGAGCTTCTTCAGGTATGTTTTGACATTTTCAACATATGTTCTAACATTATCATAAGAATGCATCTTAGAGTAAAAAATACTACATCAATTACTTGTATTTATTGTATAGATAATGATGGATTTTGATTGACTTGGCAGTGCCGGTACAAATCCTCTTGCATCATGAGCAATACAACTTGTCAACCAGGGTCATGTCCAGGATATTTTTGCTTGTGCGCTTGACATTTTGTAAGTTCCTTTACGGTTCATAATTCAATATTAAGCTTGTGCACGATTATTATCTAGGTTTTTTGTATGTTTTTTTTCATCTATTTGATTGTAAGCAACTATGCATGTTTCCTGTTGTTCACTATGATTTCTCCCATTACCACTCCCAGGATGAATCCGACTTTATTGTTACATAGGTTACTTTATTGTTACTATGATTTCTCCATTTACGATTTCATAGGTTACATCATGTAAAGTTGTCAATCTCGGGTTGGTGATGAGCTTTAGTTCTCCGGATTTTGGGCTTTTCTGATATTTTCTCCCTCATGTCATTCCTGCATCACCTCATTGTTTGAGCATGCCAATTGTCTACCACTTGTACCAATTGGCACATGTCAATCTCTGAGTGGTGCCACATTTCACCTATTTTCAGTGAGAGTTTAGGGTGTCTCTAACATAGCTTCAGAAATCCGATTGAGTGCCTGCTTGAATATTGTCACATAATACTTATGGTTTGGATTGATGAGCATGTTCTGAATGGTTGGTTGATTCATAAGCACCACCCATAAATCTCCCTTCCTCTAACACACAGAAAATAAAAATTTCTTTGACAGGAGACAGAGTTTCAATACTTTGAAAACAAACTTCTATTCCCTTCAATAACTCAAAAAAAAACTATTACACTACTTCCTCGCTGAGAGGGATTACAAAATTATGACTGCTACAAAACGCAGTGCATAAAACCAACTCACTGTCTGTTCAAAACAAACATACTCTGTCTCTAAAACACTCTGTTGTGTTTTTCCCTTTCGCACTGCTATGCATACACACTTAAAAAGTTACACTCAATCTTTCACTTTTTACACACTGCTGTGTAATAAAAAATTTACGTACTGTCTATAAAAAAAACTACCAAGCTTTTTCGACCTTTTTATTTTTATATGCCGTAACATATAAAACATATTATAATAAACCCTCTTTTTAAAAAAAATAAAATTAAAACTAAATTCTATGGCCCACCTTTCATTTCGCATATGATATATATATAACATATGTTTAAAACATATGTATATATTAAACTATCAAAACATTAAAGAACCCTTTACGTCGGACTTCAAAAGTCTGAATAGATTGAATTTCAAACCAAATTCGCGTTCCAAAATGGGATGCTGACGTCTGCCTAATTTTAACTCGAATTCTCAATCCAATGTGCCCTATAAAAAATTAGGGTCCGGTTTTCAGGTTTTCAGATTCCCTTCAATTTCATGCGATCCAATATTAATGCTCCACGTGTCCTCCTTTTGAATTTACAAAACTGTCGGGTAAATTTCTGTTTGTTTAATTTCTGGTTGGTGAATTGCGTTAATGTTGGCTGTTGTGTTTAAATACAATCCTGTACAGAAATATGGCTGTGGCCGTCTACAAAAAAAACTTGCGGGAATTTTAAATGCTGAATTAAATTTCTAGATGGCATGCAAGCAACCTCCAAAAAAAAATGTTGTTGCTGCATCCGTCCTTCTGCTGCAGCAGTTGAAGTTAAAATTCAACAGCACAGGGTTTAATAAGTGAGGGTGTAAAGGTAACTTTTTGTCGATGGTATTGGATTAAGATCATCTATTCATTTTTGTAGGGTCTTATGGTGTTTGGTTTTTTAGTTTTGGGTTGGGTTTATTGAGTCTAAGATAGTTTTTGAGTGAAAAAATTGCTATCAGGTATTAAAAAATTTTGGTTCTTTTGTCAAAATTTATGAGCTTGATAGGAAATACAAAACTGACAATGGTTGTATCTTAAATTTGTGGAAAATAATTTGAAATGAAACCTTTTTGTTTAGGTTGTTGCAGCAGGTGCAAACCCCATTCAAATTACTAGGGGCATTGACAAGCCAATAAAGGCCCTTGTTTCGGAACTCAAAATTTTGTCAAAGGAGGTAAACGCTTGCCTTTTGAGTAGGCTGGTTTTCCTTTTTGCTGATAGTTTGGTGTATCTAATTGAATTAGTTGCCTAAGGTATTTTTGGTTGCAAACTCCTTTTCATTTTTCATACAGTATTGGCCTTGTGGAATGCATTTGATTGTGTGGTCTTGTTAGATCTACAACATTTGTAGTTGTTTAGTCTTATGGCCGAGGTGCACTTTTATTATGGAAATAGTTGATGCAATATTGTCATTTAATCCTTACTACAGGGTATCATGTTGAGAAGTTTTTTGTGAAACATTTGGTATTCAAAATGACACTTGATCCTATACAGCATCATGCACTTGACTTCAAAATTTATATTCAAAGTGTGCCAGACAATTCTTGCAAAGTTTCAAATATTTAGGTTGTTTTAAACCAAAATTTCAATCACCCTCCAGACTTATGCTAATTATCCGCCAATCGTTTAATTAAACAATTTCATTATACTCCGGCCCCACCTATATATATCAATAACCAATCAAACACTCGTATCGTACCTGGCTATCCTCCGCACACCTTATTTAACCTCCGGGCAAGTTCAACGTGCGACCACCGTCCGATGGCCCTTCTCCAAATCAACGACTCTTGGCAATTTCGCTCAGCTTCCAACGTCGGGCTTTAACGTGCGATGGCGTGGGTTAAACGGTTGTTTGCCGGGGTCACTTCGCCACGTGTCACATTCCCTATGGAATCGCTCGCGAATAGGAAATACCGCCTACTCCGCAAAAGCGGTGCGATATGGGCAACCATCTTTTGTGATTCTGCTCGTGGTTTTGGTAGAGGGCTTGACCACGGGTGCATGTCTGGTTCCGCTATCCTTTTGTTTGTTAACTCATGTCCAATCCTCGGGTCAGGTTCCGAAAGCACAACAATTTTGTCTCTTTATTAAGCGGGATTTTATTATGTGTATTATCAAAGAAAACCAACACAAATTTTATAAGAAAATTGTTCAAAAGTCGAGCCCGCCGGACTTCAAACGGCGATAAACCATAATTCAAACCAAATTCGCGTTCCAAAATAGCCTGCTGACGTCGGCCAATTTTGTGATGCGAATTTCTTATCAAATTCGCCCTAATATTTTACGGGTCCGGATTTCCACTGCGCGAGCGGCCCAAACAAAGATCCGCTCCAATCAATTTCTGCCACGTGTCCTCAATAAAAACTTGCCCTGCTCCCGGCTGCAGGTGCATTCGATGGCGTTTAAGGTGATGGGACATGGATATGGTGATTTCATATCATTCGCATTAACATTTAACGTTGTTCAATTAAGTTTTCACATCAAATCTAGATTAATTAATTTTTAACACTGTTCAAGATCGGACCTCCACTCCTCTGAGCGATTCCGCACGCTCCAATTTGATCCGGCCTTCGGCTCTCATTATTAATGATGAGAGATTCATTATGACGGCCGTCCTTTGATTGCATTGCAGACGGGTCGACATAAAAAATGGCGTTTAGCCATGGTTTTCAGTTCAGCAGTTCTTTGGATTACCCAACGTACATTAGCTATGATGATAAGGAGCACTAAACATTGGAACACGCCTAGACTCATCTCAGCCTGTTCCATTTCTCTCGATTCTGTCTCTATCTGTCTTCCTCTGTTAATTGGAATTCTGCTTCTTCGTCTCTTGTGCCCACTGCGCCTGAGATTGCACCCATGCCTCGCGTGCGTCATAGGATGCGTTACCGCAGGGGGAGCACTAGAGGTCAATCCGGGCGCGCTCCCTCCAGCACCTCAACAGAGGCTAGTTCACCTTCTCCCACGACGCGCACTGCGCAATTTTCCTTTGATTTCACTCTCAACCGCCCGCGAATCACAGCTGTAGTCACTGTGGTCTTCCGCGAGGAGGCCCAAACGCAGGAAGAATGCACCCGTCCGGCGGGTCTGAGCGGGTTTTAATTTGTTTTTCTTGCTTAGCAGGCCCAGTTAATTGGGCTGCTTTTAGTTTATTTTACTGTGCTGGACCTTTAAGTAATATTTTTGAATTTTGTAAATTAAACGTTCAAGACTGGTTTCCCCGTATGAGGGCAGTCTTCTTAATTTTTTGATTTTTTGATGACAAATTTTCCATGAGTATGGCCAGGCAATGGTTTTGACTTCGGTGTAATTTTATTCGCAATGTTAATAGATTAACTTTACTTTGAATTCTCACATGATTAGCGTTTTTCTTGATCTGTTCAAGGATTTTGGGTACTTTAATCTGTATTTGGAACAATGGACGTCGGTACTCTATCTGTTGCTTTACTGTTCTACATACTACTATTTCACTTTCTTATAGATGCCTCGGGAATATTTGAATGCTTTCTCAGATTGTCGATAATCTCCATGTGGACCGTTACCGGATTTTATATCATGTCCCTGTATGTGACATGGGGTATTTTTCTATCATTGTCTGGGGTGGGACTTCCACTTTTCTGGATGGATATTTGGGTTCCAATCTTCGGATGTGAAAATGTAATGACTTCATGGACTGTTTTACTTCATATAATATATTCAAAATAGCATTTTTTCTCTTCTGAAAAAAAAATGATTAATGTTTATCATTCTGCCTTCAAAACTAGCGATGCGGGTCTATGTTGCTGGTTTATTGATATGGTCTGATGGTCTTTTTATATTTTGGACATATCACACTCCTCACATGATTAGCGTTTTTCTCTGTTGCAGGATTTTGGGTACTTTAATTTGTGTTTGGAACAATGGACGTCAGTACTCTATCTGTTGTTTTACTATTCTACATACTGTTATTTCACTTTCTTATACATGCCTCGGGCATATTTGGATGCTTTCTCAGATTTGTCGATAATCTCCATGTGGACCGTTACTGGGTTTTATATCAAGTCCCTGTATGTGACATGGGGTATTTTTCTATCACTGTCCAGGGTGGGACTTCCACTTTTCTGGATGGATATTTGGGTTCCAATCTTCAGATGTGAAAATGTAATGACTTCATGGACTGTTTTACTTCATATAATATATTCAAAACAATTTTTTTTCTCTTGTGAAAAAAAATGATTAATGTTTATCACTCTGCCTTCAAAACTAGCGATGCTGGTCTATGTTGCTGGTTTATTGATATGGTCTGATGGTCTTTTTATATTTTGGACATACAACACTCCTCACATGATTAGCGTTTTTCTCTGTTGCAGAATTTTGGGTACTTTAATTTGTATTTGGAACAATGGACGTCGGTACTCTATCTGTTGCTTTACTATTCTACATACTGCTATTTCACTTTCTTATAGATGCCTCGGGCATATTTGGATGCTTTCTCGGATTGTCGATAATCTCCATGTGGACCGTTACTGGGTTTTATATCAAGTCCCTGTATGTGACATGGGGTATTTTTCTATCACTGTCTGGGGTGGGACTTCCACTTTCTGGATGGATATTTGGGTTCCAATCTTCAGATGTGAAAATGTAATGACTTCATGGACTATTTTACTTCATATAATATATTCAAAACAACGTTTTTTCTCTTGTGAAAAAAAAAATGATTAATGTTTATCACTCTGCCTTCAAAACTAGCGATGCTGGTCTATGTTGCTGGTTTATTGATGTGGTCTGATGGTCTTTTTATATTTTGGACATATCACACTCCTCACATGATTAGCGTTTTTCTCTGTTGCGGGGTTTTGGGTACTTTAATTTGTATTTGGAACAATGGACGTCGGTACTCTATCTGTTGCTTTACTATTCTACATACTGCTATTTCACTTTCATGGACTGTTTTACTTCATATAATATCTTCACTTTCATGGACTGTTTTACTTCACTGTTGTAGGGTTTTGTGTACTTTAATTTGTATTTGGAACAATGGACGTCGGTACTCTACCTGTTGCTTTACTATTCTACATATTGCTATTTCACTTTCATGGACTGTTTTACTTCACTGTTGTAGGGTTTTGGGTACTTTAATTTGTATTTGGAACAATGGACGTCGGTACTCTATCTGTTGCTTTACTATTCTACATACTGCTATTTCACTTTCATGGACTTTTTTACTTCATATAATATCTTCACTTTCATGGACTGTTTTATTTCATATAATATCTTCACTTTCATGGACTGTTTTACTTCATATAATATCTTCACTTTCATGGACTGTTTTACTTCACTATTGCAGGGTTTTGGGTACTTTAATTTGTATTTGGAACAATGGACGTCGGTACTCTATCTGTTGCTTTACTATTCTACATACTGCTATTTCACTTTCATCGACTGTTTTACTTCATATAATATCCTCAAAACAGCGTTTCTCGTCTTTTAAAATTTTAATTTTTTTTTTTTTAAATTGAACCCTCCGTCGGTCTACCGACGCCTTGTAGACGTCGGAACTGCGACAATCCAGAAACGTCGGACGAGAGACAGTATGAAAACGTCGGAAGCGCGACGTGCTAAACGTCGGAACTGCGACAACCAAGAAACGTCGGAAGAGAGACAGTATGAAAACATCGGTAGCGCGACGTTCCAAACGTCGGACCACATATCGTCGGAATTACGACATCTTCCAGACGTCGGAAGAGTGACGTCCAAAACGTCGGACCACGTTTAGTCGGAATTGCGACAGGTTACAAGCGTCGGAAGAGCGACGCCAAAACTTCGGACCACGTTTAGTCGGAACTGCGACGGTTAATGAGCGTCGGAAGAACCACGTTTAAAACGTCGGAGCCGCGACGGTTTGTGATACGTCGGAAGAGTGACGCCTGTTCGGAACGTCGGAATAAGTGTCGATAGTGCTTTGTCCACCCTTGAACTGTCGCTCTTGCGACGAATATGTGTCGGAATAGCGACGAATTGGCCGTCAGAATTTCCACCAAATTCTCTAGTGATACAAACTCCTACAAAGGACACAGAAAAGGGTTTTCAGAAATATACCCTGTACAAGATGGGATATAAAGCTCTAGAGCTGAAGATTTATTAAAAACTGAAGCACATGAGTGTAGAAGGTTGAAATATTGTAGATCTAATGTAAATCCCCTCAAAGAGACCCTCCAATGAAAGGCTGAACCCTTCAATCACAAGAAAACACTCCAAAGGAGCCACAAGATCCCTCACTGAAGTTGCCCTCCAAAATAACACAATTCCCAGATGGAACAACATTGTAAATGATGGTAAATAGTTGGTCTAGTGCCAAATATCTGAAATGTTTCCAAGAGCCCTCCAAAATAATCTCCCAAGAGAAGGAATCCTTCCTCCTATGAGAAACTAGCTCAAAACACAGGTTTATAAACCCTCCACTGCAACTCCCTGCGACATAGCACAATATCCTGCAGAAACTGCACTGATAAAGAAAGCTATAGGTTGGCCTAAAAAACCTAAATGTGGAAATGAATGCAATTCTCTTCCAAGAGGCCTCTCAAGGAAAGAGGTGGGATTCCCGCTCGGGAACACCCAGTGCTAAACAACACATCAATATCAACTAAATAGATGAAGAATGCAAGAAGTATAGACAGACCACATACAAAATAATAATCCAAAACATGAATCACAATGGTTGCCATCCCCTCCATATATAGTATGTGAGCCTTCTCATATTGGGTCCCATCCATACTTGCCACTAAGCTCATCCAAGTGTTCCTCCACTAAAACTGCGTTGTCTCATCATAAATGCCACTCCTTCATGACAAAGCTGTTTATTTGGTCAAATTTGACCTATTCAACATGCATCCCTTCCCATTCACACCCAAAGGTGCTTAATCCAACTACTTATTCTTCCTCCTTTCACATTAAGAGTGTTATTTTTCATTCTAAGGAGTTTTATGGGTCTCCCTACCCAATTACTCACCTACCTAGTGACAAAATGATCTATAATATTCCATTTAGCTAAAAGCTAAATTTTAGGAATATTACAAACAATGACTCCTATACCTCCCAAAAATGCCTCTTCAACTCTAGGAAGATTGACTTTTTTATAATAATGACTCTTTTGCAATTTTACAATGATGATTTTTACAACAATGAATTTTGACATGGTTTGATACTTGACTTGACACTGCTTCTTAGATCACTAGAAGCTACTAAGGTACTATTATGCTTTCTTTAAGTAATAGTACTTTGGCGTTGCACGTCCTTCTAATATGTGTATGAGTTTTCCTATTATCTCCTCCTTCTTGCACATGCATTAATTAAAAATACCCAAACCAATATACAAACTAAATAATTACAATGTCTTGCAAAAACACATGTCAGAGGTGATATTAAAATTCAAATGCAAACTCTAATCATACATATCATGATGTAGCGGACTTACCCTTGACTGTTGATGTGTGGTCCTTCTGCATTGATCCTTGAATGCATACTTTTTCTTTCCTTCTAGAAACTCTCTATTGAATATGTTGTATCTATGTAATTTCGGATCTTCAAGGCCGGAAATTTCTTCTTGTGTGTTATCACTAAGCTAGAAACAGTTAGGCTATTCAATTGAAAACCTAGCATAACTATTTCAAACCACTTTGGATTGGAAGCTAGCCCTTCCAATCATAGAGGGCTCTCTCAAAGGGAAATTGAAATACTCATGATAAAAGTTGTATTGCAGATGGCTAAATATTTTTATTTTTTATGTGATTTTATAGGTGGATGAGTGTATGAATTCTACCATTGTGCATGGATTCGGCTAAAGGAATTCAATTACGAGCAGATGCATTCATGGAAGCTGAAGAAAATTGGATTAAAAAACATAAATTTTACAAAAAAACATAGTATATGAAAGAAATTGGAGCATAAAATTATGAATTCCAAATCATAATAATACCATGGAACTGATAACAATATCCAAATTGGAAAGAGAAAAATACATAAGCCAAAAAGAAATTCCTGGTTTTGAAATATAACTGCTGTAAACTGTATATGATATAGAGAAATTACAGAATAGCCTCCTCGTAACATTCATCAACCCTTTCAAACTCAAAAAATCCCTCATCTATAGAGTGAGGTATATTTTATAATGCTTTGTCACTTGGGCTAGACTCCGATGCCCCCAAATAGAGACCTAATTCAAGTAGGATTACATCACATTGAGCCTTAATAGGGATATTTATGTTTTGATAGAGTTGGTATTCAAAAAGGATTGTAGGACCATTAATAACTCCAAAAAAAACTTATCAAACTATGCTTGTCATATTTATCAAACCAAAATGACATGTTTAGGTGTTGGCTAGTTGAAAAACTGGAGTTAAGCCCTCATGAACTTGAATTGAGATGGTGAGATTTATTGATGAGCTAGCATCATTTATTGGCTTGATGAGTTGTCAGCCACATGAAGGTTGACTTCTGAGTTGTCCCTAAAACAAGTGGCATAATAATATTTATGCTCTTATCCTATGATTTATCCACTTCCTCACTACATTGACAGCCCAAAATCATCAAAAACTCTTAAGGTTGGACAAAAAATACAGTACAGGGACTTTAATAGTGAAATTTTGTAGCAAGTGCCAAAATCCACTTTTTTCGTGATATTTAACCTTTCTTACTATCCTAGGGTATTCCTTGAGGCTAATGGGATAAACATATGCCTTGATCCATATTTTTTCTAAAATTTTTGATGATGTTTACCCTCATGGAAATCTACAACACTTTCGTATCAAATTTATGTCTTTAAGCTTGGGAGTTGCTCTGAAAGTGCCTAGTTTCCTGAGATTTTGCACTTTCTTCCTTCTATTACCTCTTAAACACTTGTATCACCTCTAAAACACTTGTAGAAGCCTATACATGCATATATAATACCATAAGCCATAATATCACCCAAAAATGTGCAACCTTACCCTCTTTATGGAGAAACATCATCATTAACAGTAATGAATTTTAGGAACCTCTTCAAAAGTTCAGCTTGTATCATCTGCATTTGTTCTTCTAGGTCTCTAGCTTGATCTTGAAACCTTCTCCTCTCTGCCTGCAGCCACCTATTTCTTTTGCATAGATACTTCATCATCCTATATAGAGGCAATATCATATTTAGCATGGTTAGGGTCATATAATAATAGGATTCATAATTTTTGAATTGACTTTGATTAGTCTTTTAATATGTACATACTTTGTTTTATGAAAACTGTTTTCCCATATAATAAAATAAAAAATGTAAAGAGGGTAAAATTCCTAAAATAAAATTCAAAGGACTTAAAAGAAAAAAATAAAAAAGAATAGAAAAATTGAACCCCAAACAAAAAAGATATAAGAATAAGACATGAAATTTATGCAAGTCAAAATGCCACTACTACTTACTTTTCACTACAAAATAAATGATTATGTGTAGATTGTTCAAAATGCCATAATCCATGATGAGTTAAATATCTTAATCTCAAATTTTCATGCTTTCAATTTCATGTTGATAGATAGAGAATAAAGTTCTTGCCAAAGGGTTTAATCTTGGCAGATCAGTATTTAGGTTGAGAATAAATAAGGAGCTCAACAATTTAATCTGAGCCCTCAGATGAAATAAGGTTAGAATTAGATAGTTTCTTGTTTTAAAATAAAAATGAATAAGGTTTTGCAAGCTCAAATGCACCTAAGGTAAATGAATAAAAAATGTTAGAATAGTATATGGGTAGGAAGAAATAAATTTCACAAGGTATGGGTAAATATCATTTAGCAAATTACTAATTTCCCTCCCTACCATGTGTTCTAGTACTATACCCTTCAGTTATAAAGTCTCAGAGCATTTCTCTGACTTTTGGTGGGACCAGACCCACGGATTAATGACTGATTGGAATCAAGGTATTGAAATTCCCCTTATTGAAACCCTACCCCTGCATTAAAAACCCTTTTTCCCTTAACATCACTCATTTTACCCTAATAAACACCTTTTCCTAAGTTAAAACATATTTTACCTAGGAAAAGTAAAACCCCCTTGACTAATTCCCTTTCATACAAAAATACCCAACAACCCACAAAAACGCACTTATCCTAAGTTTCAAGTGTAAAATATTAATATTGGTCCCCCACTATGAAAATACCACCTAAAAACCATGTTTTTACACTATCCTAAGTGTATTTAATTTCCCACATTCATTTCATTATTAACATACTAATATAATGTATTAAATCCTTTAAATACCATTCAATCTTGTAGTATATTAATTCCTTTTATATATTTCATATCCCAAGCCATACTTTATTATTTAATTTGTGTATTTTCCCCATGTGAATATTATCCCACTCCCCATAAGTTAAAATTATCCCTTTATATAAAAACCCACCCAATGTTGATATTCCACTTGTATACATTTCATTCTTTGAATAAAATTAAACCCGCCTATCGCATTTTACATATGAACTTCATATTAAAACTATGTTTTGATATATAAATTTCAAACCTTCCACATTAAACAAATCTTAGGCCCCACACCCATTACCTAGTAGCTTAGTCTCTTAATCCTGACCATTCACTCTTATTCATTAAATCCAATGGCCTAGATCTCCCATCGCAAATCTCTTATCACGATCATTAAACAAAATATAATTTGCGATAAAAGTAGTTTTGACCATTCCTCTTTGCTCCATACATCGCGAATGTATTGGATCGCATCGATTCATACAAAATTGTTTACCAGTTTTAATCCATGCGATAAACCACTTAGCGGTAAATCATCCCCTCGAGCCTAAACCACTCACAATTTGAAAAGACTGGTAGTTAATGCAAACACTATTGAAATTCAAATTCTTTATAAAAACACCAGAATGTACACGTTCCAAGCCTTTTTTTACTCTTTTCTCTTATCAAACCATTCCTAACTAAGAGAAATACGTTGCTGCTCTTGTTTGAATGAAAAAAACCAACAGAATTCAACCAAATTTAGTTTTTTGATCCCTCAATGCCCCCTGACTGCATTTAAAAGGTCACAACAAGCTTTTGAAGGTTTTCAACTCCTAGCAAACCCATTTTCCATGTCAAAATTCCCAAATTCACAAGTATTTCTCAAGAAAAATACCTATCCATCCATTGAAAGAAATATATTGTTGAATGGATACCTTTTTAAGCCTATTTAACTAAGGAATAGCCTTCTTGCATCATATATGCTATAAACCTGAGTATTCCCACAGTTTTTGAAGACTGTAATCTATTTTTGAAGCAAATTGAAGAGAATTTAAGTATCTGCAAACTGTTGGAAATACTGAGAGGGGGGGTGAATCAGAATTTCTTTCAATTAGAGCATTGGTTGACCTTCAATTATTATCAGTGTTTGTACAATGATAGCAGAAAACAAGAGGAACACAAATGCACACAATTTTTAAGGTGGAAACCCACTCCGAGACAAAAACCACCTAATGATTTTCTAATAATTATTTTCAACTCCAATTGAAAATAAAGCTCCAACTTCCTAGAATCTAGAAAATCATTCTTCTCCAGCTTCCACTGGATGGACACTCCAATGCCCGAGATTCTTCAGTAGTCACTGAACGGATGCACCAACACCCAATGAGCTACAACTCACCCTAGCACCACCCTACCACCCTATAGAAGAATAAAAGAAGAATGGACTCTCGTATTAGAGAAAATGGTCCACTTTACAATGATATAGAATGATGTAGAAGAAGAATATATACTAGACCATAACCCCAACTTTGACAAAACCACTGCCTCTTCAACCATTGGCAGATAGACACTAGTACAATTTGTACAATAATGTATTTACAATGACTAAGTACAATGATACCTTTACAATGATTGTATGCAGTGCTGCCCACTTGAAGACTTCATATGATGAACTTCTTGCTGTTGTTATGCACCTTGGTTTTTTCTCTTTTCATGCTACTCTCTGCTACACCTTTCTTTGCTTTTATGCTGTAGAAAGTCTGGTCCTTTGCAATCTTTGACAACACATGATCTAGCTTTTTCTTGCCTTCTAGGAGCTCGATATTGAATCTGGTGTATCTCTATTATTTCAGATCCTAAATATCTAATTTTCGGTCCTGTAGTAGTCCTCTAAGTCTTCTTTCGAATGCCATAGGTTTGACCCAATTTGAATTCTTCAAGAGAGAGTTATACCCAATTTCTCACACTGCCCTAATTATGGATTGTTTCAGCAGAGCGCACTTGTATGGCATTCCACGTGTCATCGTTTCATCATTTGTCTCTGAAATTGATAGAGCGCAAAGTATATACTGTGCACTATCCATCACTATTTACGACATTCCAAAACAATCCCAATACCTGAGAGAGGAGTTAGCGGTTACCGAGGTCAGCTTCTTTGAGATGAATTTCAGGGAACTACAAAAGCCACTTACTTGAGATCATATCTCCAAAATATTACAATTGATCCCAGAGTTACTACGCATCTTCCTCGGGATTTTTATTTTCCTCATGAAATTTCAGCTTCGATACTTCGTGAAAAATTTAGAGCGAAAATGCCACGATGACCTGTTTCAGATGGCCAAATCCCATGCATAAGGAGGAAATGAAGATCACAATTTATATGAATGCTTAAGTTGAGAGGAGCTTCAACAAGTGAACGTGGGAGGGATCTTAGGAGCTTAAAAAATATTAATTATGACTTTTCAATGACCCATGCCCCAACCCCATGGGGTTTTAGCCCACTAACTGGGGTACAAACTTCAAACATGAATATCTCTCAAACCGTGAAGAATTACATGGTGTGCCATATATCAATGGAAACATCTCGACAAGTAGAAACCATCAAAAGAATTATTGACCTAGAATATATTAATTTTGTAGGTCAAACTTCCCATTCAATATCGGGTTAGCCCCTGGTGCTGCTTGGGTTGACATCAATGACAACTGCTGACCAACACAAACCTAAAAGAACCCTATGAAACATCCAAATCCTTTCTACAAATACCAGAAGCCTTTGGCATAAGCTTTTATTGTTTTAGGATTGTTTCATCAACAGATAAGTATAGTAAACCCTTGTTAGCTTTTCCTGAGTCTGTAAAAGTTAAGAAATTGAGTTTTGAAGTAGAATGGATAGTTTGAGCCAAAATTAACCTAAATTATCCCTTTTGTTGTCCAAGATAGAAGTTTTTTTATACTTAAAATCCTTCTATAAACATTTTAATCTTACAAAAGTGAGTCACAGACCTGAAAAACATAGTTTGAAAGATCAATATTGGTTAAAAATTGATAAAAAAAACCTACAAATGGCATCCAAAAGAAAAATTGTAATCAACCCACTACAACCTCCTATTGTAGATGTGGAACATACCTGATTGGCTGATGCTGAGTAAAAAATCATAGATCCAGTAACTGAATTTAACCTCCTTGAGCTCCACTATTGGAGCCAAGAAAAATCATTGGACCAAGTAGATCATGTGCCTATTTGGGAGTCAAATCTGCTGAAGTATGTTGTTCCTCATACCCATTAATGTATAGAAGTCATTAGATTGTGCCAATATCATTATTCCTCAGATTATAGAGCTATCATCAATTTTGAGAAAGAAGTATTATTCACCATAACAGCTGAATCCATAAACCAAATGCTTCAGTTGCAACCTGAACCCAATGTTTTCCCTTTGTCCATTGAAAAGCTGACAAAGTCCTATTTGGAGTTGGATTTCCCTAGGAGATTCCAAATTTTCCAAATATTCATGCCCTCCTATGTGGAAATCCCTAAGCTTAATCCTTCCTATTCCTCTTCCAAACTTCCAGAAGGAACCATACACATTATCTCTATGTTGTCTTTTATCCTAGTTTACTTCATAGATGAGCAAACAGATGCTTCAATACTTGGTTTCCTATCCGTTTTTGCACTTGGTCAGCCCCCTGCAATTATCTACAATTTTGCTGAATATATTGCTGATATTATACCTGAAAAAGTTGTTAAATTACGAAATGAAGGTGTCTTTAGGTATACCTCATTTCTCTTCCATATGTTCCTCTACTTTCAGTCATATAAGTTCCCTATAAATATTCAAAAGATGGATGTAGAAGGAAATCCATTGTCAGTTATTTTCTGGACCTCCTTAATCAGAAAGGAGTCAACTGAGTTTTCTTATACAAATTTTACAGATTGTTTCATCCATCCATTGGTAAATCTTCTTAAAAAAAGTGTGTAGCCTAGGGTCAATGATGAAATCAAGAGAATTTTATAGTTTTCAGAGCAAAGTAGGACAGGTGATTGGTATTTATACCAAAATTACTCGGAGATCAGAGTTTTTGGAACAAACCCCACTACTTATGAATTACGAAAGTATTTACCCATGAGGTTGTTTCCATTAGAATATATAAGACATATATTAAACTCTGATTTAGTAAATTTCTTGGATGCTAAGAAGAAAACTCAGTTTAAATTGAAGAACAAAGTGGGTCCATTTATATGCAACAACAAAGAAGCAGGTGCAGAGGTAGAGAAGCATCTTTTAGAGTACAAATTCATCAAAATTTTGCTTTGGCACTATGATCCTTATGGCATAATTAGCAAAATGAGAGTGAAATGTAAGTTAAATCCCTATATTCATGAGAATAAGACTGAAATTGAGAAATTTTCTAGCCAATTTGAATGGTTAGAAAATACATTGGTAGAAGCTAACAAATAGAGTGATACTAGTCACATTTTGTAGACCCCGTCTCAGGAAGATAAAGATATAAAAAGAAATAGGGAAGAAGGCTCATACACTAGTGAAACTACCACAGAAAAAAAGTTTAAACTAAGGTACAACAAGAAGCCCAAGACAAATACAACAGATAAAGACAAAGAGACAATTGAGGTTATAGATACAGAGATTCTAGATAAAGACACTATGCCTCTCACAGTGATTGAAAATGAACATCAACCTACTACTTCCAACACACAGTTGATCTAGAAACAACATAGTGTGGAAGTATCATCATCAAAAGAGATAGAGGATAAAGATATGGAAATTAAGGAAAAGTACAAAGATATTAAAGCTAAAAATGAAGAAATAAAAAATGAAATTTATTCTCTGTACTTGAAGCAGACTCTTGGAATACAAAATAGATTATTATGAGCCTTTGATTATAAGAACAAGAAATCGCTAATGATGCTACTTCAACGTACAATGTCAACTCCTAGAACAACATCATATTATAAAAAGGTTGATATGGAAGTTCCAATAGAGGATATTCACCCTCTAGACCAAATAGAATTCTATAAACAGAGTTCTAAAATGCTTTATTCCACAATGACTACAAAATAAATGAGTGCTCAAAAGCTTCAAAATACTTTGAAAAATGTGTGTAATAATTTTCAGTGAAAATCACATAAACAAAATTTTGTCGACGGGTTTCGAACCAACTAGTGTGGTTCATCATCAGGACAAGATGATGAACCACACTAGTTGGTTCGAAATGCGTCAAATTTTTTTTCATTTATGTGATTTTCACCGAAAATTATTACACACATTTTATGGATCACAAAAGCCAAATTCCTAATAACTTTGAAAAATATCAGATATCAGCTTAAAGTTTAGAAATATTCATCATATGCCAAGGATAACAGAATTAAAGCCTTGGAGAAGTTAGTTATTGAAGTGGGTTATGACCCTGCTAATGTAAAAGCTGCAGAGGAACTAATTAAAAATAAAATTTTTGATATTGCAGCACTTAGAATACAGTTGAAATTACCCCCTACAACGCACCCACAGGCCAAATAAATTGTAAAGGAAGCAAATCAAAAGGATGAAATGATGAGTCTTATATTGTAGATGAAAGCTCAAATCAAAGAGATGGAAATCGAGATGGACAAGTTAGTCCAAGAAAAAGAAGCCATTAAAACAAAATAATTCCCTGCAACTATAATTCCTATGGTGACCACAACAATACCATAAACTCTAGAAGAAGAACTAGCCCCAAAAGTTCCATTGGCTACAACAGTGCCTGTAACTTCATCTGTAGTTCAGCAATCAGATGAGGCTAGCAAATTGGTAAAGGCAATTGAGGACATGTCAATACAAACCAATGAAATCAATAGGTTAAAAGAAAAAATCAAAAACCTGGAAGAAGCCAAAAAGCTTGCACAGATTAATGCCAAGACTAGAGAGAAAAAGGCTAAAATATTGAGTGAACAATTCAAAACATTTCAAGAAGAGTCGAATTTGAAAGAACCCATGGCACATATCAAAAATCAACTATAGTCCAATATCATTGAATTATTCAATGATACTTGGCCATTAATACAGATAATTTATGAACAAAAGGATTTACTTAAAGTAGCTGGAGAAGAAATACAAAAGACCAAGCAGGAAATATGCACCAAACCTGAAGAAGCATTGGAAATTATCAAATTCCTAAACTCCAAAAATAAGCAGGAATTAGATGAATTTGGAATAACAGACATAATAGAAAAGTAATTTCCAAGAAGAACCTAATGAAACAGTTGGAAGAAAAGTGCCAAAATATGGATGTAGCCATCACAACATTCATGGTGAAATTTGACATTTTGAGGCAAAAAGGACTTCCTAATCTTCTAGTAATCAATGATAAATTGATGAAGCAAGAAGATTATAAAAAAAAAAAGATAAGGTACTTTGCTAAAGAACAGGTAAATAAATCAGAATGGCAGGGAATTCCAACAGGTAAAGTTTTACATAAGAGTGTTGAAAATCTGTTTTACTTGCAACATGAAGTAAAACATCTTTTTGTGGTCAAACCAACATTTGTAAGATACACAGAAATAGATGAAAATTTTAGAAAGTTAAAGAAGATAAAATTACCAAAATCTAAGTTCTGGGAAAAACTAACAGAATTGCTTTAAAAATCAATTTGCAGTAAGAAGAGATAAAAACCGAGTTGCTGTTTTTTTTACTCGAAATAGTAAACAGATTTCAAAAGGGTAAAATAGTTTTTAGCAGTCAAAATCAATAGTCAAAGTGTATCAGGTCAAAGATATCATATGACAGATAAAGAGAAAAACAAATTGAAGACCAAACCGCCAGTGTGAGGAACACCTCATCTACCCAGCTGCTGCCCAAATCTAAACAATAAGCTACTTAATTTGAATAAATAGGAAAACTTGCAAATAGTTATGTAGTTGTCACTATCTTTTTGCAAAAGATATTTTATATTCCAAGAAAAATTCCTAAGATTGTTCTAGGATATTTTATATAATTTTTGTATAAATACTTCATCATTTGAATTATTAAGTGTGGAGTAATTGTTGAACATTTCTATAGTCATATTTTCTGAACCTGAAGGGTTTTTTTGTATCAAGTTCAAGATCCAAACTTGATCACAGCAATAAAGCATCATATTTTAGGATTCATTTGTTGAGCCACTGAAGTGAAGTATTTTCTCATGTTATTTTTCAATTTTATTATGTTTTCCATCCATTCATAAATGTGTTCTAAATTTTAATGTCAAATCGGGAATTATTATAACATAATTTGTTAAAAGCACTCTGTTATTGACTGATTTTCATTTAAATGTTTTCTACTGATATCTAGACCAGAGAACCCTTAATTGCTCTGTGATTTTGATTGAATTCTACCTTTTCACTCCTTATCTGGATCAAAGAATCCTTAATTTCTCTTTCTACCTATTAAAACCAGTTCACCATTCAGCCTTTAAATATCTTGAGTGACTACTATATTTCCCTGTGAAAATTTGCCTTTAGACCTTGATCCTTATCTGTCTGCTTGACACATTGAATCCATCTACCCAATGGAAAAAAATATATTACTATCCATCTTAGTAAGTGATTTTCCCACCAAACCAAATCAAAACCTCAAAACCAATTTTCCCCATATAACTAGCCTAAAATCATCTATTAAAAAAAGTTAAATCTTATAGAGAGAGCCCTCTCTGAGCCTTAGGAAGGCTATATCCTAGAGCTTAAAAGTAGGTTGGTGGTTACCTCTGATATTATTTAAACTATAATAAAAAAATATCACAACTTTGAGAATTATTAGAGTGATAACAAGCATCTTTCCTAACCTATATGCCACTACATTGTAAAAATCTCATTGCTTAGAAATGTGTTTGTTCAATTCCTCAAACATCAATTTTGATTCTTTTATCTCATTTCTAGCGTCCTTTAACTGTTCTTCTAGAAGATATACCTCAGTATTTTCTTGTACCTGTTCTTTACCTTTAGTTCTCTTCAATGATTTTTCCTTTACTGGAGGCTCCTCTGCCATTTTTTCTTTTGATGGCAACTTTTTCCTTAGTGACTGTTTAGGTATACATTTTAGCTTAGACATCTTTTGCTTTGACTACAGTGATCTTGTGAATGGTTTTCTACGCTTGAAAATAAATCCTTAGTCTTCTTGCACAAAGTCCAATTCCTTAGCACTCAACATGTTGTACAATAGCACTTTCTCCAATTTCAATTGCTTCTAGTCTATATGCTAATTTTCCTCTTCCCTTAGTTTGACTTCTAGTAACCCTTCTATGTGTCCTTGTATATATTTTCGTATGAGTGTTTGTAGAGGTATCCTTTCACATTGCAGTATTCTGTAGTTGTACAACCTTCGGTTCCATAGGCTCTGCCATAGGTTGCATTTCTACCTCATTGTCAACCACTATTTTAGCTTCAGATTTCTTGTCTTTCCCTGGTGTACTAGACTTGAATACTGGTGTTTTCCTTGGAGTATGAACAATAACTTGATAGCCAGTCAAAAAAAAGAATATAGAACAATCCGTGTTTATTTTTTTTAATTCTTCAACCACCAACAACTTGACTAGATCATGGTGAAAAGTTGAGGCATCACTGGTTTTAGGTTTGGCCTAAACCTTGCCTACAATTTTTCCCAAGCTCCTAAACAAATAAACAGGCATATCCAGGGGCTCCTTACCTGTAAAGTGCAGCAATAATTTGAAGTGGTATTGATATACCATATGGTATATACCCTCACATGTGAAATACTTTTGAATCACCATCAAAAAATTAGAAACATATTCCTTAAGCCATGTTCTAGGGATGCCTGAAGTCATATCTATGCCTTTATGATCTTCTTTCAAGAATTCATCACAATTCTGCAATTTCAATTTCTTTACCTTGAACCAGGACTCTCCTGACCTTGGTATCTCAATGGCTTACACAATTGTGTCAGGAGACACAAAAAAATTCAATATGCCTACTTTCAATATTGTGCCTATACAATTCATAGCAAAGTCCTTTGAAACTTGTCTATGATGTCCCTGCAAATTTTGAAAAAATTGGAGGCAACCCACATTAGCGAATGCTTGTGAGAAGGTGTGGTCTTCTTTGATCAACCTCATGTCCATGTGATCGTACCTAACCACAAATTATCCTTTATACTTCTTCTTTTGTGATTCCATGGCGTCAATATGCATTGAACAACCCCTTCCTTGACACCTGCAAAATTTTTTTTGAGACAATACACAGAGCTGTGACACTAATAGAACATAACATGAGACAACTAGACAAGCTTCTAGACCTCCAGACTGATACTAAGATACTCAACCATCTCAAGCAGCTCAATTACCTCACAAGGATGAGAAAGGGGTGTATTCAAAACAAAAAATTTAAATGAAATACTGAAAAGGGAATATGATGAACGAGAAACTATGATGCACTGTTGACACCTAATCCTATGGATGGGTGTGCATATGTATTTTTGTATATTATTTAATATTAGGAAATAAGGAAGGCCAAGAGTCATTGGGAGATGAATCCCAATAGCCTCACCTCCCATCTATAAAAGCATGTACATTCTTCAGCTAATACACATTCTTATTTGAGGAGTTACCTCCTGGTTTGACATGGTATCAGAGCCAACCCCACAATTGGCATTTCTGCCCTGTGGTGTAACTCCCTATCCTTTGCTCAGTCAATATTTTTTAATAGTTTTCTGCTGCTCTTAATTGCTAGACTGTTATTCTACATTTTTTTTCCCCTATATAGTACTGACATTTGCAGCTCCAGATCCTGCAGCTCCTGAAGACTGCAGGCTCTGTCATTCTGCAAATTGTAGGCTCTGCCATTCTGCAATTCCAGCAGTCCTGCAACTCTGTCATTCTGCAGATTCAATTTCAAATTTTTTGTAACGCCCTTGTGGGCCTCCTTCATTCTCCATCGACCAACGCTCCTCTCCATTCATCCCTGCGCCCTCACACACCTCCCTCTCCCTCACTGTTCCATTCCCAACACACTGTCCCTACCCAACGCACTGCATATTACCCAACGCATACACTGCCCTTGTTATACGTTGTCCATTACATATTTATTCAATGCATTCCATATATATTACGTTGGATTTATTCATTACATATTTATTCATCGCCCTTTCCATACAGAGCTTACGCCTCTGCTACAACATTCAGTCGACCGCATATACACCAGCGCCTGTCGATTCATTTCCTCTCCACCCTGCGCTATCTGCGTTTATACAGTTGTGTCATAGCTTATATATATATCACGTTGCACAGCTCCCAAGAAGATTTGAACTCCAATAGCGCACCATATACAGTTGCACCATTACCGCGCAGTCCTCCCACCATACGCTGTCACTTATAACGCCCTCCAGCGCTGGCCCGTCGGCCCTCCCATTACATGGTATGCGTTGTGTTATATTCATGGTATGTGTTGTAATACCGCTCGGTCAACCTTCATATAATTACCACGCCCCTTATATATATACCACGTTGTCATATAATTACCGCCCCTTTTTAAACACTGTCCATAATACAACGCTGTCAATATTGTAATATCAACGCTGTCTGGTATAAAACGCTGCCATATACAGTACGTTGTCACCACCATTTTAATACGCAAGTCTCTTTGTAATACTACGCCCCTCCCATTGTTTAATACCGCCTCCCCTATATACCCGCTCCATATTACATTATTTCACTCTATATTCATTTTGTCCCCCATTTATTCTCACTACGCCCTTTTCAATACTGCCATTCCATATCACTCCACCTTTTTCATATACATTTTTTTCCCAAACAAAAAAAAAATTATATATTTTTTTTAATGCAGAATTCAGTTTATAGCAAAGAGTATTTTTTAAATTCAGTCTTCAGCAAGAGTTTTTGAGCAGAATTAGTTTCCAGCAAAGAGTTTTTAAACTCAGAATATTTTTCCAGCAAGATTTTTTGTCCCCTCTAATTGAGCAGATTTCAAGAATTGAAAGTTTGTATAGCAGAAATTTTTCCTCTTCAGATTTTTTTTCCAGCAAAGTTTTGGTTTTTCTCTCCTCCTTCAAAAGAAGATGACAGTCCCTTCATCTTCTAAAGAGGCTGCCTACTTGGCACAGAGAGAAAAGAGACATGCTTCAGGTCCATCCAAAGGAAGAGAAGACAGAAGACGAAGAAGAAACTTCAGAGAAAAGGGGGGCAGACAATCTAAAGCTCAGCAACAAACAAATCAAGACAGAGGTAAAACTAATGACAAAGACAAAGGTAAACCAGCTGAATCAGCTCATTCTGTTCTAGCACATTGTAACAATGGAGTAACTGAAAACCTATTTGATGTTTCATTTACTCCATGGAGAGATGATTGGTTGCTAGATTCAGGAGAAACATGTCACATGACATTTAGAAAATATTTTTGGAAATTCACGACAAAGTTGATGGGCTTGATGCTCTATTTAAAGATAAATCCAAACTCAAGCCATCAGGGCTTGGCACAGTCAGGCTTAAATTGCCTGGTCTTCCTGATCATATCCTACATGAGGTTCTATACCTCCCGGAGTTGAAGAGAAACTTGCTGTCCCTGATCGAAATCCGGCAGCAAGGACACTGAGTTCACTTGTTTGATGGCAAGGCAGAGGTCAGATCAGCATCAGATCACTCACTTGTCATGGAGGGAATAGAAGAAGGGAGACTCTTGAAGCTGAAAGGTTCATCTGCTCAATGTTGAAACTTTGCATTTAGTTCATATCATGTTGAAAGTGCATTTCCATCAAGTCTTTTATGGCATGCTAGATTTGGACACTTAAATTATGACAACCTTCGTTTGTTGAAGAAAAAATGGTGTTGATGAATTTGCCTACAATTCTAGAAAACCTAAGGAATGTGATGCTTGTATTCTAGGAAAGCATAATAACTGACCATTTCATGATTCACGAGAGCACATAGGAAACTTGAACTTGTTCATTCGGATTTATGTGGCCCTATGCCTATTATTGCAAATGGAAACAATACATGATGACATTTATTGATGACTACGAGTATGTTGGTTACTTGCGAAGAACAAGTCGATTCTTTCAAACTTTCCAAGAATTTTCATGCATGGATTGAAAATGATGCACAAACACATATTGGCTCTCTATGTACGATAATGGAAAAGAATACACTTCAAATGAATTTGAAAATTATCTTCGTCAACATGGAATCGAAACATGAAGCAAGCTGTGCCATATAATCCACAACGAATGGGTGTATTTGAAAGAATGAACGGAACTATTTTAAATATGGTCCGCTCCATGTTATTTTTTCAAGAATGTAAAGCTGATGTTTTAGGCTGATGCGGTTCTATGTCTTTGTTACACCAAAGAATAGGTGTCCTTCAAGTTCAATTAGAAACAAAACTCCTTTTTGAAATGTGGCATGGCCACATTCCTTGATACTTCGGGGTCTTTGGGTCCACTGGTATGCCTTGATACCCAAGGGTCAAAGGAACAAACTTGGTGCTAGAAGCGAAAAATGTATCTTCTTGAGGTACTCAATACCTCAAAGGATATCGTCTCTATGATGAAGCAAATGAAGTTTGTGATAGCGAGAGATGTCATATTTCTTGAATCTTCCAAAGGTAACGAGGTTGTTGAGTGGCAACTTGATCGCCTGGATAGATTCACACATGCAAGTCTTTCCAAGAATTTGATAATGTGATTCCACACCTTGAAGATTCCAATATTGAATCAAGCTGTGGAATCATATCCTGAAGCACTCTCCCCCGCATGAAGAAGCAAACACGGATGACACATTGGATGATATTGATTGAGTGGGAGATTGAATCCTTTGAATCAATCCCAACTCGGTCAAGTGACCGGCCTGGGCCATCTCGGAAGGTCCTCCCAAATGGGTGACAAAGACAGCAGGATGTTCATCCCGATGAGGTTGGAAAAACGAGACAAGAAGTTCCACTCAGAAATCGAAGGTGATGTAGATAGTGCAGTTCTCACGATATGGATATTGCTTATAAGCTGTGAATTGAGTTTGTCTACGGATCATAATCCTTCTTCAAAGAGCCGCTTCTCATGATGAATGGAAAGAGTGATGCGAAGGTATGATGCCTTGATAAAGAATGGCACTTGGAAGGCTGGTTGATCGCCTTGGGAACGAAACCAATTGGATGTAAATTGGGTCTCTGAAGCAGAGTACAAAGCGGAGCGGCTCACTTGACAAGCCTGAGAGGCGGGCTTGTGGCAAAGGATTCGCATAGAAAGAAGGAGTCGATTATGAAGAAACTTTTTTCTCCTGACCAAAAATGGACCACCATCGGACTCTCTTTGCCTTAACGCTCGGAATGGATGGAAAGTCCATCGAGATGGATGTAAAAACAACCTTCTTGAATGGAATCTAAAAGGAGAAAGTTTATATGTCGGACGAAGGGTTTGTGATAAAGGGTCAAAGAACACAAAGTTTGTAAACTTGTAAAAATCCTTGTGTAATGGCCTCAAGCAAGCACCACGAGCCTGGTATGAAATTGACAGAGCATCATGCGAAACTTGATTTCAAACACTTTGATCTTGATGATCTGTGACTTTGTTTGTTAAGAAAGTTGGAAAAAGCGAGTTGTATATCTTGTGGTATATGTAGATGATCTTTTGATAGCGAGCTTGATGAGAGCTATATTGCATCCATAGAAGAGTTGAAGAAAGGTTTTGAAATGATGACTTGGGTCATGTTCATTACCATTTGGGTATTGAAGTAATTCAATATCCTAAATTCATAATTATTTCTCAAAAGAAGTACATTGGAGATCTCTTGAAATGATTTGGCATGGATGAGCGTAAGCCCTTAAGCACTCCAATGGAACAAAAATTGAAGCTCACATCTATTGAAGGGAAGGAATTTGAGGATGCAACTAAGTATAGATAACTTGTAGGAAGTCTTATCTATCACGACCACCACAGAGACGGCATATCATTTGCTGTTGGAATCCTCTCAAGGTTCATGCAAAAACCTTGTGAAGGACATTGATGCAGTTTGCAAAGAGTGCTAGGTACTTGAAGGGGACTCAAGACTTTGGACTCAAATATACCTGCAGGTGAAGCGACTTGACTTGATCCGGATTTTCTGATTCAGACTTTGATGGCGACAAAGCGGGGGTGTACACCGCGAGGGTTGCACCATGAGTCTTGGATCAGGAGAGTTTGTCTCATGGAGATCCAAACTTGATCAGTTCGATTCCCACGGCCAGAAGTGAGAATATGTGGCGGCATTTTGAGCAACAAGGGAAATTGTGGCAAGCAAAATCCTGGAAGATTTGCGGACAAAACAAATGTATTCCACTCCACTCATGATTGGCTGACATACCTTGCCGATAAAGTTGGCGAAGAACCCAAAGTTACATGATCACAACAAACATCAATACAAAGTACCATCTAGTCGACATCATGTTTAGGCCAAAACCATCCATCTACATCATTGTTCCACAAATGAGCAAGCTCTTGACATCTTCACCAAGCACTTGGAAGAGAAAAGTTTGAAAAAGTTTAGATCGATGCTTGGACTCCTGACATCCTTCGGATTAAAAAGGGGGGAATGTTGACACCTAATCCTATGGATGGGTGTGCATATGTATTTTTGTATATTATTTAATATTAGGAAATAATGAAGGCCAAGAGTCATTGGGAGATGAATCCCAATAGCCTCACCTCCCATCTATAAAAGCATGTACATTCTTCAGCTAATACACATTCTTATTTGAGGAGTTACCTCCTGGTTTGACATGCACTCATTTACAAATGATGACAGTGAAATAATGAGCCAATATGCTCTAAAAATCTTCTAAATAAACGTTTTATGACACTTGGTACCCTTTTTTCCACCGTTAATGAAAAAACTGAAATTCGTAGAAAATCTTGTATTCAGGAAGGTGAATTTTCTATGAAAGTGCCTAGAACTTCTGTAGAAATATTTTACCCATTTATACTGAATTTGCTATGGAAGTTTGTAAAAGTTTCAAATTCACCATAATGACCAAATCAACGTAAGAACACCAAAAATTTGGATTTTTCTATGACAATGACATTTGTAACCACTAATGATGACCTTTCAACATCACTGAATGACCTTGACACGTGAAATTTTGAAAATCATAAATTTGAAAATCTTATTAAAACCCAAGACACTTAATCTAATGGAATCAGGAGAAACCTAATGGTTATCATGGATAGCTATGGCTTCAATGGAGATGTGTTGGAAATATTGTCACTGATGTCAAAGGAGCACAAAGGAGCGGCACCTGAACTATCATTAAGGCAATGGAGCAGAAAAGAACTAGCAATAAGGAAAAGGAGAAGATCAGTAAACAATGCAGTAAGAAAGCATAAAAGAGAGCCATAGGAACAACATAAATGAAAGGAGCAGCATTAGACTATCAACAGAGGTAGCAAAGAAGTGAATGCAGCTAAGAAGAAAGGAAAACAAGGAGCAGAGGAAGTTGAGGCAACAAAGGCAATAGAGAAGCAGCATAAGCAGTGAGGCAACGAATGCAGCTAAGCAACAAAGGAAGAGAAGCAATGAATGTAGAGAGGCAACTAATGTAGAGAGGCAGTGAATGTAGCAGAGGTAGTGAATGCAGCTAAGAAGGCACCAAAGGTAGTAGAGGAAACAAAGAAGCAGAGACAATAGAGGCAGGGAATGCAACACAGGTAGCGAATGGAGCAACAAAGAGGCAAAGACAGCTGAAGGCAATTGAATTTTCTAGACACAACAAGGATCTGAGATCCGTCACATAGCAGAATCAGAAAGAGGCGATAGATGAGAGGAAGAGGTGAGAGCAACGAGAGCTGAAAGGTAGAGTTGAGAGAAGAAATAGCCGGTGTCACAGTGCGGGATAGTGTAAAAAAATGAAAGATTGACTAAGGTAGAGAATTCTTTGAAGAATTCCAAGGGAGGCAAATGAACGATGAGGATTAGATCACAAAAGAAAAGGCGAGAGATGGATGGCTGAGATCAAAGTAGGCTGAAGAGGTGAAGAAGGGTCGTGCAAAGGCAAGTGGATGGTCGGGATTAGATCACAAAAAAAAAAGGCAAGAAATAGACAGATATGATTCATCGTAAGATAAGCAGGGCATAAATACAATCGAATTGCAAATAGCAAAAAGGACTGTATATTTGGGCAGATCAATGGTGATGATCGCATCGGTGGAGATCAAAAGTGAAAAGTATATTGGATAAGTGTTAAGGTGTCACAAGGTAAGTTAAATCAGTTGCGATGCGAAGTGAAGAAGGGACACACGGCGACACATCGTACATTGCAGTGCTTAAATGATAGCAATAAGGCATTGCAAGGTAAGTTATTTTGTGTGTGATGTGAAGTGGATAAGGGAAACGTGTCAACACTGCACAATATTGCAAGACACAAGAAATAGAGGGTAACCACAAAGTAAATCTTATAAAGTGTGAAGTGTGATCAAATGAGGACCATTAGATCTGGGTGCAGATCAACGAAGGACAGAAACTCGTAAAAGCACACATTGCAAATTATAGCGGATAGAGATAAGGCATCATGTGATAAGTTAAATTGTTTGCGATACATTAAATATTGGAATATGTGATGCGATGAGGGGAGACCACATGTCGGCATTGCTCATGAGCGCACACTACAGATTTTATGGTTTGCACTTAAGAGTTCTCACAGTAAGTTGGATGCGATCACATATCGCAGAAAATGGGAGATATGTTTACTGCAATACATTAAAACATGCGAGCAAGTGAAATTCGATGCACTATGATTGGTCACCGTGTTGTAGGACCCTATAAGCCTTTTTTCCTTGTATGTTATATGTGCCATAGTGTAAAGTGTGCCCTGTTTACTACTAATTGTATGTATGTTTAAGTATATATGCGTTGTTGATAATTTAAACGTATGTATGTTGATTAGAGCCTGGATTTGTAATTTTTCGTGGGTATAAAGGGAGTTGTATGTGGGTCATATCCCATAGGTCACAATGGAATAATCTGAACGCAATTCAAAGGATGAGGAACACGGGCAGAACAATGGTGCGGTAGCACGGTCAGATGAAGAGGATGAATGCAAAAGAAAAGTCAAAGTAATAAAATAACATCGCAATTATACAAAAAAGGTGGAATATAACAGCAGAAACAGAAAAGACAGAAGACAACAACCAAAAAAGGAAAAACGCACAGCAAAGCGAAGAAACTGATGGGCACAGTAAATAACTTATTGTAACAGAAAATGTATTATTTACTTTTATATTGCTTTTGATGCAAAGCAAAGTATCCGTAGGAAAAGAAAAATGGGAATTTAATTATGAAATGATTAGATAGCATTTTAACCTCCTGAAATGATGAGAAAGAAAATGAGAAGGTGGAAGGCAAAGATTCGTGCCTACTCCTTTCATATTCCCATGTGGAATGCAAACAGCGAGAGGGTGATCTCTACAAATGACGTCAATGTCATATGAATTAATAGGTTAGAGAGTGGAAGAAGAAGAAGGAGCAGATAGAGAAGTTGTGAAGATCAAGAGATGATTTAAATCATATATGAAGGTTGGAAGGACAACAGTGAAGAAGGAGAAATACAGAGCTAATATCCAACTAAATCAGCATATGATTTTATTTAAAAGTGAGGAAGTTGGTGTTTCCATATCAATTTCTAGATTGATAGATGTCCAATTGTAGCTGGTTGAGGTAGGAGCTCCTGTGGGTTGTAGCCTACAGAAAATACATGGGAGTTTATTCTTTCATTTCAAGTTGTAGCTTGATAGATGTCTAGTTGTAGCTGATTGAGGTAGGAGCCTCCAGTGGGTTTTAACCTATAGAAAATATGTTAGCTCCCCGTAATTTGCTAAATTGATTGAGATAAAAATGGATAGTGTTATAGGTGAATTTGGGCACTATTCCCAATGACCTGGTTAACTGGGCATCATCTCCAGGACCGATGATCAAAGGGTCTATCATTCTTTATCATCTCAGTTGCTATATGCCCTAATAAAGGAAACAACATGAATCAAGAAAAGACTTTCATCAAAGCAAGGCTTTTCCATGGTTTGAAGCTTATTATTAAACATGTGGGAGCTCACCAACGTAGGCTCTAAGGGGCCTAAGTGCGTTGCATATGTAGGTAGCCCCATTCAGGGCTACTCTGCAAAGCACTTCCCGACATTCAAAGGTGCGTTGGTCACATTGGGAGTGAAATTCTCATTGTTCCGAAATCTCCACTTGGCCAGTGTCTTCTAGAAGGGTTCACATGTGTCATGCTTTAGATCCAAGTGTCCATTTGACATCTAAATGACTGGAAAACATTTCTTGCCTATTTTTGGAATGAAATTTATTGCAAAACAACAGACAATTCATCTATAAATTGAATACAGATCTAAGTGTTCAGGGAGGAAGAATTGGAGTAGAGAAATGCTGGAGAATTTACAATAGAGAGTTTGATTTGTGGAGTTGTTGCTGGAGAGACTTATGCTGTGATGAGACTTGGGACTTTGCTAGAAGGTCACGATGAATCAGTCAGTAGGTTGTAACCTCTCCTTCTATCATCAATAAAGAGTACTTCTTGTTTTTCCCTACATGCATCCATGTTTACTTTGATTTTCCATGTTGTAAGATCTTGGTTGATGAATGTAGTTTATGCTTAATTGATTTGGCTAATCAACTTGAATAGATATCTATAATATTGCTATTTTTTCAGTGCTCTTTCTTGCAGGAAGCATTCAGCTATTTGAAACCGCTTGAAGTTGAGGCTGTAGTGGAAGTGACAGAAAGGAGCAATTTGGAAGCAACTGAAACAAGTAAGCATTCAATCCTATTTGTGTATCTTTTATGAGTTAGGAAAAAGGGTAGTGTAGTCTTTCACCTATTTTTCTAGACTAGACACCAGTCTAGGGAAGCGTATTTTATCTGTAGATTACAATTATGGCCCAACAAACTAGCGACTCCACTGAGGAGAATTTCTCTTGAATCTTGGTGTTTTAGTCTCTGATCTGCTTTCTAAATCCACCCAGTAGCTATTTCACATAAATATTAGAAATTTTCAGAGCTTAATTTGAAAATTTAGTGAGCCAAAAAGTAGCTTTTTCTTTGTTTACTACGCCCAACACACCCTTGGTCAGGGCACAGTGCTTTCCAGAGCCCTGTCTCCCCTGTCAGCCTGCATTGCAGACCACTGTCTCCCTTTGGAGACTACGTTGGCTCCTGAAAGGAACAAATCCCCTTGAATCTGACTTTGTACTTTGCTTCAGTTTTGTTTGCTGATATGTTCTAAAAATTTTAATGCTCTATTGACCAGTAGCTCTATATATTTCTTCTCCTTTGACTGAAAATTTGTTCAATGTTGTTTAAAAAAAAAAAATTCATTATCATTGACAATTTGATTTCAAAGTAATTTTTATGGTCGCATTAAGAATTTTTTTCTTTCGAAATAGGAAATTTTCATAAATTCTTCATTTCCTTGATAGGAGAGATTGTTGTTGAAATCCTCGTTTTTCCTTCAAAGGAGAAATTGTTGTTTGTATTCTTCGTTTCTCGAAAGTAAAAAGCATTTTGATTATTGATCTAGTGCACCTAGTTTTCTTTCTACATTCATAACATTAAGGAAACTAAAAAGAAAAACTTTCATTTGCATGTAGGATTGTGTGTTTTTGAAAAAGGAACATTAGGAAATCTGCATTTAGTTTGAGATTCATTGATTTTGTTTTTTTTCATTGATTTGTTTGCTTTCAAATTACTTGCTCTCTTCCCTTAGTAGCTAGGTATTTCATTGAAAAATCTGAAAGTGAAAGTTTGTTTATCATTCTTAGCTTGCATTTTAGGAACTTCATATACATCATCGTGGTGAACCTGAAAGGAAAACTGTTAAGCAGGATCAACATAAAATAAATCTCAATTTACTTAACAACGCGTTGGAACATTAACGATAACATTTAGAGGTCTAGGCTAGAGAAGTGTTCTGATGTCGTAAAACATAGCAGCTATCATTAACTTGTATGCGATACATTCTGAGTGTGATACCTCACTCCACGTATGTAAGTATATCATAGCTCATCCACGTACTCTCGGGTATATCGGGCGGTGTTACAGTACAATAAGTATAAAGGGGTGCTCTCACTGCGTGGTTTCGCATCAGACAGCACTAATACGGACTTGGTCCTCCACATACCTTCGGGTATATTTGGGAGGACAATTTTTAGGTGCTATCCATCCATAGTGAACCGAGTCGGCCGCCTTGAAATTGTGATACACCTAACACAACATTCGGGGAGATTACCTGCCCGTACTTCTTGGTTCGCCAAGAGGTATTATGCAGTTCACAGTTTAGTTTCATGGTAAACCCTTTTGCCTAGCATTACCCTCTTTTAGTTTATTTGTTTTTGGATAAAATAAATCAGTAATCATGGAAGGACACAATCCTACCCCCCGTTGTTTGCGTAGATTAGATTTAAAACCACCTTTACCACTAGAATTTATTTCTGGTAGGCGAAGGCGATCATGATCTGCCAAATCAAGTAAAATTCATACCTCTGGCGAAACATCATTTTTTAATCCAGAGTTAGCTAAAATTGTTTCCACACATCCCAGTTCGTTTACTGTTGTCGAAATGGAGTCTTCACAGTTACCCGTGGTCACGATCCATTCAATCGTTGAGACCATACCTCCTATACCAGACATTGTTCAATCACATATTGATCCAGATCCTTTCTCTTCTTTGCCAAAATATCTAAATCCTAAATCTGAATAGCTGGAAGTTGTTCCCACCTTGGTCATCCCACAAAGTTCCGTAGCCACTGAAACTCCTATTTCACATAGTCAACCGTCTGAAATATATTTGGGCTTGATGGTGAAGTTCTTCCTCTTGGTTTAATCACGATTGAAGAAATCCCTCAACCTGATACACCTTTAAGTCAAACCCACTTTGGGGGAGACCTTTACCTGTACCAGTCTTTTCCTCAATTGTTTCCATTTTTTTTTTTTGATCCTATTTCCATTCAAATCATGCATCGATTTTTGAGGTTATACACTTGGTCAAACAACCATGTCTGCACCAACATATTCGGTTGGGTCTGCTATTCCAATTACGTCAGCTCCTACCCTCGCTACCCCTTCGATGTTCACAACATCACCAGAGTCATATTTTCATGGAGGCCCTTCGGTCTCAAGAGGTTACAAATCATTATCTGGCACTTTCTCTGGTGCACCTTCACATTCATGGTCTTTTCCAAATTCATCATTTGGTGTTTTAACTGGTAGTCCTGTAGTCAGTACTAAACAACTTGATTCATTAAATCAATCATCAGGGCAATATCAAGCCGGTCATTATGGGTCAATTCCTTTATCAATTGGACTCCCAACATTCAGTGAATAATATTTTCTGTCACCCAATATGATAGTACTCAGTCACATTCTGGTCAGATTAATGTTGATTTAAATGTTTGTCAATGGCAGCCCACTCTGCCTATCCAACGAAAAACGATTGTCCAATCGTATCAACCAATTCAACCTGTTACACCCACTTCAATACCACTTGTTAATACATGTATACCCCTGTTACAACATCAAAATATCGTACATCAACCTTATCAGGTGAGTTATTCAACTCAATATCATCAAATGTTGGGTCCACAGACTCAAAATCCTTTGGTTAATTTACAACAACCTTTATCAGGGATCATTTATTCACAAGTTGGTCCACCATTTTATGGGATGTCACAAACACAATCTGGTTATACATATCAACCGAATCCAAATTATACAAATTTCGGTTATAATCTTGGTGGACAGACCCCTTGGTGGCCATAGGCGCAAATTTTGAAAACTTCATTTCAACAAGTAACATATCTAGGTTTTGGTCAACAGAACTCCCAAGTGTTTGCCATGAAAAACAACCCTTATCTGGGTTACTAGCAAAAAATCCCATATGCCGATGCTCAAAGATCTGTTGCCCAAGAAATTCCATCTTATCTTGGCTATGCTCAACCTGACCTTAATAAATAGTTTCCTTTTTTTGCAACCTTGAAATTACTAGATTTAAACTGGTTAACTAATGATCCTATCAATTATGCTCCTTGGTGGCTGGTGATACCACATAAATTACCCTCTGACATTCCTAAATTCAATGGAAACCCTGGAGAAGACCCATCAACTCATGTTATGACTTATCATTTGTGGTGTTCATCAAATTCCCTAAATGATGATTCTGTTCGATTACGTTTTTTCCTGAGAACGCTTATAGGTCCAGCAGCTAAATGGTACATTGAACTACCTAGAGCTTCATTTGACAATTTCACTACCTTAGCTACTATATTTTTGACCCATTTCCAGTTACCGATCAGATACGAAACTAGAACGGAACTCTTGACCAACTTTAAACAAAATAATGCTACTCACATTTCAGATCATATTCATGATTGGCGTCGTCGTCGATGAATGGTTAAGTCATTTGTTCCTGATCAGCTCCTTGCTGAATGGTTCATCAATTCCTTTTTACCATCTATAATATAGGATGTGGCTAAAGTTAGCATCGTCACAGAAGAGAAAGTCATCGCTTGTGCCTAGTATTTAGACTTGATTTATACTCAGTATGGCACGCTCTATGAGAAAATACCAAATGCGCCGCGATCTAATTTCAATGTTCCTCCTCAAATAAAGGACTCTTATGCCAGAGAAGACTTGATAGGCATTGTAAACACACACAACAATACTGCATCTGATCCTGCTCCTACTTCGGAAATAAACGTCATCTCATTTGACAAAGGAAAAAGTGATAAGCAACCAGGAAGTAATAAAAAGGGGAAATCAAAGAAAAAGAAAACTTCTAACCCACAGGAACGATCATCTGATAAATCGTCAGGACCATGGAAACCTTATTATCCATGCATAATCTGTAATGAGGAACACTTTGTTAGGGATTTTCCTCACTATGCTGAAGTCTCAAAAATCACCAAGACTTCAGATGCATCAGCTGTGTTGACAGACCCATTTCCAAATCCAGACGCAAATTTGGTTGCTACAGATCCAACTCCTAGTTCCCAAGTGTTAATGTTATCCAGTAAAAAACCTTCACAAGATATTTTGGTGTCGACGCGGAAAAAAATACTATGGTAGTCCGACTGATCAACCTACTACCTCAACAATGAATCCATCTAATGAATCAGTACCACCTCCTGTTATTCCTAAATTGACATTTAAGCCATCAAAGGGAGTAATTCATAAATAGACATATAATCCTTGAGCAAGAGCTGCACAAAATTCTAATATAATTGAATATTTGGCTCAATCCCCTTCAACTATGTCTGCTCTTGAGGTATTACCAAATTGTCCCTCCCAGAAGCAGGCTTTATTTTCGGCCATTGGTGGAATTGATCCAACTGATTCTAATCTTGTTGTCTTTAATCATACAGGCTATGTGCCGCAGCTACCAGCAGAATTGGCATTATCCATCCAAGTAAATTTTCTCAATCACCTTGTTCATCGCACTATTATTGATGAGGGAGAATCTACATGCATTATGTCTCTAAACTGTTGGAAATCACTTGGTTCGCCGTGATTATCGCAATCATCAATGACGTTGAAGGCTTTTGATGGAAGAACATATAAACCTTGTGGTATTATTAATAACCTGCAAGTTGAATTAGGGGGAAAAATAGTAAGTATTGATGTTGAGGTTGTTGATGGACCCCTTGACTATAATATTTTATTCGGAAGACCATGGGTATATGCGATGACTGCAATTGTTTCTACATATTTTAGAATGGTTGCCTTTCCTAATAAAGGTACTATTACAGTCATTAATCAATTATCCTTTTTTGCCTCTGCTTCGTAGGTAACTGGAAGCATTCTATATATTCACTTACCCCAACTAGAAATCTAGAAAATTGGTGTAGGACTCTTAAATGATTCCAGTCTTATGGGAACCTTTTCATTACCACCGCCAACGACGTCAGCAGAAATTGCAAGCATAGAGACCTGCTACATGATTTCTTCCACTCCATATGGCTTAAGGGAGAGTATGGGTGTTTCTGACATTTCTACGTTGGATGATTTTTTATCGCTCAGCCCTATTGAGCTACAATAGCAATCAATCTATTTGTCTTGGGCGGAAAATCCGAAATCAGTGTCGCCGAGTGTTTGGGTTGATTGTTCATTAGATTTTGGTACTCCATCTAATCCATTTTCCTCAAAAATTTTGACAGATGAAAATATTTTGGAAGCTATGATGGCAGAAGGAGAACCATGGGAAGATTATCATCATCGTTCCCATCTGCCAGATTATGAAGAAAATAATCTTAGTGAACTATATCACCCATGCATTCAAAATTTCTTTTCGAATTCTTTTTCGATTAATGAAACTGATTCTGAGAAAAAATTATCAAATATTGAAGAAACAATTTCTATCGATATTTCAACTAAACCTGGCATTGTAGAAAATATTCATGTTGGTGTATCTTGTTCTCCATCAGAACTTGATTCATATCGCTCTCTTTTTCGTGAATTTTCTGACGTATTCGCTTGGTCTTATGAGGAAATTCCAGGCATAGATACTAGTATAGTTGAACACACTATTAATATGTTCCTGATTTCAAATCTGTGCGTCAACGACTTCGCCCTGTTCATCCAAAGAAATCTGCTACCATCAAAATAGAAGTTGAAAAAATTTTGTGTGTTGGTTTCATTTACCCTGTTCCGCTAACTGAGTGGGTTTCCAATATCACTCATGTTATGAAAAAACAAGGAACCATTAGAGTGTGCGTCGATTATTGGGATGTTAATCAGGCTTGTCCAAAAGACAACTATCCTACACCCTTTATCGACCAGATTATTGACAATTGTGCTATATGTGAGATATTTTCTTTCATGGATGGATTTTCCGGCAACAATCAAATCAATATCTTCCCATATGACCAACGTAAGATATCATTCATCTGTCCCTAGGGCACATTCGCATATCAGAAACTTCCATTTGGTTTAAAGAATGTTGGGGCAACTTTTCAAAGAGCAATGGATTATGCTTTCAATGACATCAAGCACATTTCTCAACCATATCTAGATGATTTACCAGTGCATTCACGAAAACGGACTGATCACCCAATGCATTTGAGAGCCATTTACTTACGCTGCCAACACTACAAGATACGCCTCAATCCGCACAAATTTTTGTTTTGTGTTGGTTCTGTTTGATTGCTCAAATTCGTCATCTAAAAATAAGGAATTCAAATAGACCCACTGAAGGTTCAGGCCATTCTTTATTTTCCTGCACCCTCAAACTTACTTCAAATACAAAAACTTCAAGGAAAGGCTAACTTCCTGAGAAGGTTCATTCCAAACTACGTCGAAATGGCTAAAGTATTTACTCGATTATTGAAAAAGGGGTTTCCCTTCCATTGGGACCAAGTTGTGCAAGCTTCTTTTGATTTTGTCAAGGACCATCTTGTCCGAGCATCATTAATGTATCCTCCAAATTATCAAAACGATTATTTCCTATATATCGTCGCGGCTGAAACAACCATCGCTATGGTTTTTGTCCAAGTAGAAGATGGAATTTAACATCTGATCTATTATTTGATTTGTAATCTCAATGATACGAAAGTTAAGTACTCGAACGTGGAAAAGCTTCCCTTGGCAACTGTTCAAGCTGTCCAAAGATTTTGCCATTATATCCTGCTCTGAAAAACAACAATAGTTTCAGATTGCAACCCCATGACTTACATCTTATCACGTCAATTGCTGGGGGGCAAATATTCAAAATGAATCGTCATTTTGTAGGAACTTGATTTGGAATTCATCAAATCCAAGTCAAAGAAGTCTTTAGTTTTGGCTGAGCTTTTCTATGACCTTCCCTATGATAGTACTGCAACTACGTCGGAATCATCTATTCTAGACGAGTCTCTGTTTCTGATCGGATCATCTGATCCTTGGTATGGGGATTTCATCATTTATCTCCAAACCAAAATTTTCAACCTAATACCTCTCACTCTGATCAGCGATGTATTCCATACCAAGAAAAATATTATCTGATCATCAGTGATACACTTTATCATCATGGTGTCGATACACTTTTAAGGAGTTTCCTCACTCATGAGGAGGCCGAAAAAGTGTTAAATGATTGTCATGCTGGGGCTTGTGGTGGAAATTTATCTGTTTATGCTACCACGCAGAAGATACTCCGTGTCGGTTACTTTTGGCACACTATTTTTCGATATTGCATCCTCGCAGTCAGAAGTTGTTATGCATGCCAGATTTATGACCGTAAAATCTACAAATCGCCAGCGCAAATGCATCATGTTGTCTCTATTGGACCATTTACGAAATGGGGTATCGATCTCATGACCTATAACCCTCCTTTTTTTGGGGGCCATGGTTATATTATTATCGCAGTCGACTATTTTACCAAATGGGCTGAAGCGATGCTTACATTCAACAACACAAGACAAACAACTGCATTGTTTTCTTCAACCATGTTATCGCATGGTTTGGGGTCCCACGGGCTATAGTTATGGATCATGGGAAGAATTTTCACAACCATATGATGTCTAAATTGATAGCCAAGTTAGGATTTTCCCATGATAATTCTACTCCTTATCATCCACAATTGAATGGACAAGTTGAGGCTATCAAAAAAATTCTTAAACGAATGCTTCAACGAATGATAGGAGTCTGTAAAAAGAACTGGCACTTGATCCTATACTCCGCCTTGTTGGTGTATTGAACCTCAGTGAGAAATTCTACCAGATTTACTCCTTTTCAATTGGTGTATGGTTTGGAAGCTATCTTACCAATCCAATGCGAAATATCATCGTTAAAACTCGCGATAGACTTGTTACCAAACACCTCAGAAGAAGAAGCGCGTCTCCTCAACCTCATCCATCTAGATGAAACACATTGTGAAGCCCAATTGGCCAATGAAGCGCATAAGAGAGGTATAAACATGCAATACAACAAAAATTTCTAGCCTCGCATCTACTCAGAGGGCGACTTGGTCCTTCTTTATGACCAGGAAGCTGATGTAATTAGTACAGGGAAATTTGAGCCATTATGGCATGGCCCCTACATTGTCAAAAGAGTTCTTGCTAAAGGTGCCTATGAGTTAGTTGATTACGATGGGATTCCATTGGCACAACCTAGAAATGGGTTGTATCTTAAATGTTACTATGCTTAATCATGAGCGTAGTAATTTTTTGTATTATATTGTTTATATGTTGTTGATTTGCATTCACTATCTTAATTTGTTTTTTAGATTTTTCTTGATGTTAGTAACCCACTTTACATTTTATGGTATATGTATGAATCTTCAGAACCATTTGTTGGATATGCTGATGGTGCCAATCGTAGTACGCAGAATCTATCCTCTGCAACGTGGGCCATTTTCGCTCCGAACGGCGAGTTCGTGAGTTTTCAAGGGATTTGTATTGGTAGATCGATGAACAATATCGTTGAGTATAGCACGTTGATCGAACTTCTCTCTGATGCCATTTCATTTGGTATTAACCACATAATCATAAGGTTGACTCACAACTCGTGGTATTACAACTTACTAGTGTTTATACTGTTAGAAATCCAACACTTCTTAGATTGTTCCTAAGAGTTTGACTTTTGGAAAGACATTTTGATTTTGTTCAATATCAACACATTTCAAGAAATCTGAACACTTTAACTGATTCATTAGCTAATCAAGTTTTATATATACATTTGCAACATAGATATAGAAAACATTCACATAATTGAATAGTATTGCACATTAAACATAGGAAAAACTCTGAAAACATATCGATAGATAGTTATAGGTTTTTTACAAAAATTTTGCCCAAGACACGTTGGTCATCTAACCTCAAAATGTATGCAAAAATTCATAAGTAAACTAGTGCTGCTCATGATAGCACACTATAGAGCTAGAAATCCTATGGAGCAACTGCATCCAATGGTTAGGAACCCCAATTGTATGTCACTGTAGTCGCATGGGAAGCTCTTCGATCCAGAAATCTGGAATCCTGAAGGTCAACCCCTCTATGTGCTTTTGGAGCTCAGCAAGAGTCTCAACCATATCAAGGTCCTAAAGGACTGCTCTCCCAACAACCCTCTTTGCTGCGCATCCGTTTCGCGCTCTGGTTCCTCTACTGGTTGAACGCGACCAATATCTGCATTACATTAAAACAATTTTGTTTAGTCTTGGAAAGAAATAAAAGCACAAAAACATTTGTATAAACCTTATAAAATTCAAAAAACATGGTCAAATCAATCTTACCTATTTCACCCCACTGAGCGCCTTCTGGTAAAACTAGATCTGGATCTCCTTGGAAATCGACGCCTACATATGCATACTCATCAATGGCGATGATTTGTCTCCTGAACTAGGTGAATAATGCAGTCGAGAACACAACAGTCGATTTTCCTAAATGTCGACCCATGAGTTCTACCCATCTCTGCATTCTAGGATCTCTAGGACTAGATATATCCAATGTTACATGTTGTGGCTGCATCAGTGGAATCAATTCCAAAGCGAAGGAGATAAGGATTGAACCATAACTGGAATTTTTCTTCCTTCCTCCCTTTGCTTTATTCAGTTGTTCCTTTATCTGAGATAGAACAGCTTCAGACCAGTTGAAAATTGTTGGCTCTAAACATTCTAATGCATACTGCATGTACGATCTGTTTGCCACATGGAGTGTAACAGTGCCAACAAGTTTAGCGATCGTGAAAAGGATGGTTCTCAGCGGCAAATCCCTGACATCATGGATGTTTATTTTCCCATCTTTTCTAGGTTTTCACCCTGGATAGCAATACTGCATAACACAATTCCTCACTGTATCTCCTCCAACAGTAGATCCTGTGAGTGCAATGGGTAAACCTCTCCTCAAAAAACCTGTGAGAAAATACACATCCTCAACTGTTATGGACAAAACTTGATTTTTTATGTGAAATGCCTCTATCGTTGGATCCCATGCTCGAAAAAGGAACTCAAAGAGTTCTATATGTTGCCTCATTCCTGACAATTTGAAGTACCTAAGTAGCCCACAATTCCTTAAAGCTCTTACATTACCCGGATCATTCAAGGCAATCATATCTTGTTCTTCATGTTCTCTTTCTATCCATGTAATCATCATTATTATCTGATGGAAACCTGAAAATCAACCACAAGACCCATTAGATACCACTCATTGCAAAAAACTAGGCAAATTTTGAGCACATCTTGAAAATCAAAAACTTGAACTGCGCCCAATGCACTCCCTAGGTTGAGACAGTGCGTTGCATATGCAGGTACCCTTCACTATACCTGCTACTATGCAACGCAGGTTTCGATGTACAAGGGTGCGTTGCCCTCATTTCAGGAAAAATTTAACCTAGGGGCCTCAAAACCCTAAAAATTTGCAAATAATGGAAATGAAATGACTACTGAAAGAAAGAGGATTTTTTTACTACTGACCTAGATCAGATGGTGATGAAATCCGTCTGCAGAAACGACCACAATCAACGACTGAATTTCGGGGGAAAAATTAGGTTTAGAGCTCCAAAATACAAATGGTAACTATGGAATGGTAAAAATGAATAGTGAAACTGCTTTATATAGTCATTTAATTACTTGCAAGTTAAATTTATTGCTATGACTATGGTTTTATTATGTTTTTTATCATGAAATAGGTATTTTTAATCCATTTGATGTTGTTTTGAACGAGAAATACAACTGATGAATAGATTAGTCATGTAGATTTATTTCAAAGAAGGACTTGACCACCAAGCATACTTTTTCTCCTTATTTTTCGAGCTTTTTAAAAATGAAAAATGATTTGAAGCGCACTTTTATCTCTTTTTTGAGCTTCGATAACAACGAAAAAGGAACCCCTGCAGTATTCTTTCAACTCTTTTCAGACTCCGATAATGTGAAAATATTGCCAAGCACTTGTCATTTTGAGCTCGTTAAAGTAAATGAATTGATATCTACTCAGTATAAGTTTAACCCTTTTCCGGACTGAGATGGATTATTTACGAAAAAGGAATACCTTGGTTAAACATGACCAAAGAACTTCTTTCAGATATTATTTTACACTTTTTCGGATCTGAGAGACAAATTTACGACAAA